>JAGDQP010008674.1:18668-62077 GCA_022664845.1 Lepisma saccharinum | reverse complement strand
CCATCTCGTTGAACCCGATCGGACTTATACAACGCGAGATACAGATCACTGAAGCCATCTATTGGCAAAATAATGGATTACTTTTTACTACACCAGATATTTGGGTCGACAAGCTTGCAGGCTGCAGTATTTTGAGGTAGTAACAAAATACCTGACAATTTCCGCGTATTTGCTGTTATTTAACAGTGTACGAGACATTAATTGTTGTGTTTACATAAAGTACTTGCTTTTTGTTATTGAACTGCTTTGGTATATTGTTTATTGTATATTCGAATCCTGCTGTCAGCCATACTAACTAAGAGGAGCCATAGGTGTACTTGGTATGTAAGGTTCTTCTTTTTGGGTCACCCTGTTCTTATTTGTTGTCCGTTGCAGCTATAAATTTGGCTATACAGTTTATTCTAGGTTGCCTGTATACAAAGTTCCATTAAAAGCGAGCTCCCTCAGGGTTCCCACTCACCTGGAATAGTCAGGGGATCCAACTTAGCACTAAAAAGTCCTGGAAAAGTCAGGGAATTTGATAGCTTATTGTTTGAAGTTCATTTAGCTACAGCATGCATTTAATGTTAGATCGTTTTTGAAATTGCTTGGAGGCTTATGTGTCGACCATGAAGCAATTTAAGAAAAGAATACAGTGAAATATTTTGACGTATCTTTATTTTCTCATGGAATTATTATATATATACAAAATGGTGTACCTGGAAATTTCTGAGTAGTGACCTGGAAAACCAGGGGCCTATTCCACGATTCAACTTTGCAACTTTGATCTTTGATGATATGTTTTCGTCCCACGTATATATAATTTTGCAAAGTGCTAAGGAAAATTTATCAAGTGAAAAGTAGCAAACGTTATTGTTGATAAACTCTTTCATGAAATTGTGCGCTGGCCTGACAACACGCAAGATCTGATTGTAGTGATTTCGCTTTCTGTAACACCTCTTCCCATGCGCGCAGTTTGATTTGTTTGGTAACTTTGTTACCCTTAAAGGAGCTAAATAAGATGTCCTTTCTTTGCTTAATCACTTCTGATAGTGCAAGCTTTTTCTGCATTATTTCGTTTCTCTTCATCCTGAATATTAAAACAGATAAGAGATATGCATACGCCTGAATACGTTCATTTGTTACTTTCGCAAGTAATTAATGCTAAGACTTTGCAAAGGGATTAACTGCAAAGTTTAAACTGCTAAGACCTCGTAGTGCAATCGTGGAACAAAAAGACGTAGCACTTGACTAATTTCGCAAACTGAAAAGTGCAAATTGAAATATTGCAAAGTTGAATCGTGGAATAGGCCCCTGGAAAAGTCAGGGAATTCGATCTTGGTAAATGAGTGGGAACCCTGCCTCTGTTTGTGAGTATTCCTAGTTAGAAAGCGTTTATGTGCTGTGCGTCAATTTCTGGAGAAATTCTTCTGTGGCAAAGCAACGCTTTTGATCGGTTTAAAAAAAGGCATGCAATAATGATTTTTATTCGTAGAAATATCTAGGAGGCTCGTCGAATTACGATGAACGCCAGACCTCGAAAGCGTCGTCGGATTGTGGAAAGTGGATCAGTCTCTGGAGTACTGCTTGCGTTCTTTCTGCACTGTGTTCACCCACACTTTTTTCGAGTTTTGAAAATTGTGAAAAGTGGAAATGCAGTACCACAATTTCGGAAAATAGACAGGATAAAAGTTCAGGAACTTTGTAAACTGAAGTGACAAATATGTGTAAAGAACTTATTTTAGCTCAGACTTTTAACTGCTCAACCTATAACATCATAATTTGTGGGCAGTCAAATATCCTGGCCAAAGCCAGTTCTTTACAAGTCTGATCACTTCAGATTATAGAGTATCTGAACTTTTATCTGCTGACTTCCCAAAATTGAAATACTGTCCTGCAACTTTCCACAATGAATTAATACTCAAGTGTTTTTGTTAAAACGCCGGTTTACGCATTCCTTTAAAACTCAAACCACAGGTAACTGTCATTTGAGCAAAAACCAAAGTTGCGTAAAAAATCGCCTTAAGAAACGTTCGGTGTGCTTAAATTTTTAAAAATTTAAAATGGATTGTGTCAGGTTCACAGACGTCCACATTTATTTACCTAGTTTACTTAGTAAATATGGTATTTCAAAAATTTGACTCGCGCTGTTACTCCTTGACATCAAACATACTGCCATATAAACATCTTAACGCTCGAAACTGCGTTAGGAATTTAAACTTCCATGGTTGAGTTAGTATGCTGCGGTAGTCTCACTAAAACTCAATGAAGACATATTTTATAAGTTTAACTTGTACTGTTATTTCTTTAATAATACCTGCTGCCATACAAACACTTCTCGCGCCCAAACGTCACGTACCCATTGCACATTCATAAATACGACCTCGATGTACCCACATAGCCGCTGGCCAAGGTGGAAATTTGACCTCGAGTCACCAACAATCATCTCAAGTTCTTTTAAAATATGTGCCACTTTGTCATTAGCAATGTGGAAGGAAATGTCTCGATGTGATTGATTCCATAACACTATTATCTATTTTTAACCATTACACTCTGAGTCCCTTTTTTGAAATCTGCCATAGTTAGGCAATGCAACCTAGCTAAAAATTCGTTGAAAATCTGGTAGTTTATATAGGCCCTATTTATTTCATTATCATCCAGTTAGTGCATCTGTTGCTTAATCTTCATCGTAGATCGGATTCATCAGAGCTGTTAGGTAAACAATTGGTTCATTGCTACTTAAGATAAATTATAATTAAAATATTCCATAATTAATTCAAAGAGTTACCAGATACAAGCATACCTAATAAATATTACCTCAACAAACTACATCGAAGAAATTCAACATTTGTATTATGACTGTACAATCGGATATTAGACAGGTCAGACTTCCACTTTATGTGTAACTATTCAAAATTACATTACATTAAACTATTTAGATGTACCATAAGATAGAAAATCGTGTAACAACTTTCTACTTCTAATTTGAATGTATTTACTAGAATTCTCTTCAATCTGCCTGTGTAGTTTATTATACTTTTTTTTTTTTTTTTTTTTTTACAATTATACGATTAGTATTTCAGACAGTCTCCATACCAACTGTGTAACAAAGCGAGAACTGTCTGCTTTGTTTCGTATATGGTTAAAAGTCAGTGGCGGCTCGTGGTCAAAATCGTAAGTGAAGTGCATCCAAATAACAAATTTACCCATTCTCTATTCATCCCGAATTTCCTGGACTGACTGGTTTACCCGTAATGCCGCTTACCATATTAAATGTTGATGAATATTTGTAGAGAAATTAACTGCTAAAAGTTGGGACCCACTATAAATATGTAAATATAGTTGAAGATATGACAAATTTCGCCAACGACTGAGCGTGGGAACAACAAACATGCTCATGTTAAGTATACGCCCAAGAAAAATGTAGTACTTTGCTAAATTTCATTCACAAGAAGTCATTCGGCAGTGGCAAAGCTAATGATTTTGTAGACGAATTTTCCACTTCTAGAACAGAGAATAAAGTACTAGGCTGACATAGTGTAGTTTATACAGTATATTTATTGTTTATTTGTATAAAGCTCATTAACTGAGAAGAGAGTACTAAATAACTTTCTAATTAAAATGTCCAAATCGAACATTCCACTCTTTAAGTGTGAAGCAGGAAGAACGGAATAAACCAAAACACCAGTTGCATGAACTATCGCAGCGTAGGGATTTAAACTGAGACTTTGTCCTCCTTTTCAGAATACTATACTCATCGACGTAGCGTTGTATTATTAATTTGTGGTTTGATACGCACATCTCCAATGCCAATATTAGACGGATTCAAATGAATGTACAGTGCATTAGTGACGGGGACCGAACAGCCATAACTCAGTTGATAGAGCGTCGGTTTAGCAATCGAAAGGTCTTGGGATTGTTCCCAGCGACCGCCACCCTGATTGGTGTTTTTCGTAAGCCACACTAAGCAAATGCCGGGATGGTAGTCTACTTCCAAACTTGGGATGGTAGCTACTGAACGAAAGTTGCCTAAATGTCATGCAAAGACAAAATCAGCGATGAAAATGATATCCCGTGGAAATGCAAATGGAAAGAATAACTAGGCATATATTCTAGGTCTTGTAAATACGGAAAAGTGATAGCTTTCTCAGCCCAAAAATTATTTCCATAAAGACACAACAAGCATTGAAGGACCTTTATATATGCTGAGTGCTAAAAGTTTAATATTACTATTAGAGGAAGGCAATGGATAGAGAGAGAAAATACGAATGAAATTAGATGATGGCCTGTTTAAAATATTCTTCGTGACATTTTCAGTTCTCAGGCTCCTCTAAATTCAACTTATTTTCTGCTTCAAAATTTATTATTCGAACAATACATACACAGTGATTTTTCAGATGCAGTGCACAATTTTAGAGTAGTGTTTGAAGTTTAGTTTAATTTACATTTAAATTACTGGCATCTAAGGTCTAAGCTCGTCATACGTCTGAAGAATGGCGTCCCTTGGCGAACATTTTATTACACCTGAAACGAGAGCCGAGCTGGTGTTCCTTAGTTGCCATCCCATTGGGAAACACCTGCTTTCGAACCCACCAATAGGCCATCTTGGCTGATGTTTTTCCAGTTTTCGCGCTCTCGCATCAGCTTGATGCTGGGACAGTTCCTTCCTTCCTTCTACTTTCCCCATCCTGGCCTAATGTAAACAAAACATGACTAAAGACTATAAATAAAATTCAATTCAAATACATTCGTAACGAGATTGATACTGACTTTCAGGTGATGGGTTTGAAATCTTTAAACGAATAAAAAATTCCGTGCCTCTAGAATACTTATTCTTGCTAATAAACGTTCAAGGCAATTAGAGCGTGACCTGTTCAATTAAATTAATTGGATTTTTCCTTAAGATACAGAGACTATTAGGCCTATGTATCAAAATCACACAAAATTACTCTGCTGCTGAATCAGGAACTCACAAAACAATATTTATTAAGAGAAGTTATAAATGAGCTTACAAACTTATATATATATATATATAATTTATATTTCAATATTTACCAGCATTGATGTCTTAAGCGTATAATCACTCAGCGAGCTCAACTTCAGACGGAAATGAATAGAATAGAACATCTAAGGTCTCTATTCTAGATTATATCCAGGAATTAATGGAGGAAATATGAAAATATCTGTCAGAACGCATGGATGTTCAAAGGTTTATTGAACTTGTGCTAGTTCCTTATCAATGATCTGTGGTGAAAGATCACTAGGCGACGTGGACTGGGCATGTATAAAAAAGGGTGAAAAAAAATGAACGTAGCGGATGGCATATTTTAAATCTATATATTCGGACTAAAAATGCAATTAATATTTACACAAATGGATAAAGTTTGACGAATACTCCTTTAGTTCCAACCATGAGCATCTTCGTAATTCTGCAAATCCATTCCACCACGCCTTACAAATCAGTGAAATCTCTAATATATCGAGTTATCGTAAACTGAAATATTCTACTTCTACCCAGAGTACATTTTAAGTAAGGTTAGCATTTTATAAAAATCAACCATTAACATAGCCACATATTGAGACTTTATTCTATAGCTTAGTCAAGGAGCTCATACAAAGCAGAAGTAGGATACTTCAAATTCGTTGTACCTAGCATTGTGCGCCTGAATTAACTCACTTGGCACTAGGTCTATTACAGCTCTGGCATACATACTTATTCAAGGATATTTGTCTATAAAAAGGCCATGTCAAAATCGTCATTCTCTTTCACTATACATATGTACATGAACAAAAGACTAACAATTGTACAGGTACACATGGTGCTGATACAGTGGGGACAAATTTACTTTACTTACACACTGAACAGCCGAAACTCGGAAGAGAAGTAACTTCGTTGAAATCAGATTGCAGGTTCTCTTCCGTTATCCTCAACGCTATCTCGCACTGGCCAGTATAGCCTGCAGCGTCTAGGTTGTCATGGCAACCAGAAGTTCACCGTCCCGTCAACGGAAAATTTCTCACCGCGGTAAAATTGTCCCCGCCATAGAAAGCACTTATAGCTAGATTTTTTCGAAGGTATTTAAAAGTAACGTTTTCAGCTTTGCAAGAATACGGTGCCTTCTAGCGCTAAAATATTTACTTATGCTACATACGAAATTGGAAACAGTTTATCTGTTTTCTCTGTTGGAATTTTGTTACGCTACTTCATTTTCTTTCAGAAACAATTTTTGTTTATTTAGTCAATGAAAGAACAAAATACAAACTAATAGGTGAAGTTCAGCTTCACTAACTTCACCTGAAAAACCGCCACTGTTAAAAGTAAACAAATGTATGTTCATTTTTGAAGATGTATTTTTTATTTAATGTTTTACATAATTTATTTTGAATTTTCAGCTTTTGTAATTTCCACTTTCAACATATTAATTAACCCAGCTTTTGATAGGAATAAACAAGAACAATAATATCCATTTGTACATTTACAAGTACAGTATATTGACAAATTTATTTGAAAATCTCTAGCATCAACAACTAATCGAAAATTTGTAGTACTTGTAAATTAAAGTAACATTAAGGAGAAGAATGATTTTGAAATTCAGGAATGCGTAGAGCATTCTGATGAAGGTATTTCGGCGAGGAAGAAGGTATTTTCGTTTTAGTAGGGTCTCATTTGAAGTTTCTTCATACCCTCAATGCCATGGTTGTTACATTTTAAATCTTTGGCAACTCCACGAATTTGTCGCTCGAGTTCTGTCAGGGTTCTGAAAGCTACCACTTGTAGTACTGGAACGAAAGTAAAAGGGGGGAAAAATGAGTGTCAATATGTAATCAGTACAGTTATAGTTGTAATTAAGATAGGCTTACGTGGCTTATACACTTTATTCTAAAAACACAATAGGTGTTACAGTTTCGGTGTTCTACAAACGCATTCTTCAGAGAAAACATTAATCAATGGTATTGAGTTCATAATAAGCACCAGAAGGCAAATCTCTTTTCTACATCTTCCTAGAGATTGTTTACTTTCCGAAACTAAACAATTTTCAACTGATCGCAGTTCGTTAACAGTTTACTGCTCACAGATCACGTCTTCTAGTCAACTAGAACGCTATATAAAACTTGTAACAGAAATATTACAGAAGGGATATTGAATTGAGGCGCAAAAATATTTTTAAGAAATGAATAAGTAATAAATAATAAATGTAAAATAAGAAAGAAAAAAATAAACAAAGTCTACACAATATTCCTTATTTTGAAGGAAAATTTCTCTCATTTCTTCTCGGCCAAGTATGTCTTCTTCATTTATACTAAACTCACTATTCCAGTTCATTGCTTTATCTCCCATTCCCTTCATTGTTCTCGCTTGTTTCCACATCCTAACCAACATCATTTCCCCATGTTCCAGTATCTCCGCCCCTTCGCCGTCGATCACATGCGACTCCTCCTAAATATGTTTGTAAAAGAGCGTTCCTATCCCTTTTTAGCGAGGCGTCATCCTTGTGTTGTTTAAGCCTCTCCTGTAATCTTCGTTTCTCCTACGTACACCACCTCACCACTGGTGGTATTATAATTTTGTTTACGAATAAAGATCGAAGTTACGCACACTAAGTTGTACTATAAAATGATCAAGATATTTTTCTCAATACTTTAATAAAAAAACACCGTTAATAGAAAAATATTATAAATATTTTTCTATTAACGGTGTTTTTTATTAAAGTATTGAGAAAGTTAAGATGAACACCGTAAATTTTAGGAACTTTATAAAGTTTGATCAAGATATGTTTAAAAATGTGTCCATGTATTATCCATCTGTAATCGTACGCTTCCTGAATGTTTTTACTCATACCAGATTTGAGTTAGTTTAATTTTCGAACGTATATCAATGGAACCACACACGCACGAGTTTTACTCATCTTAAAACGCGGGTAAAATAATAGGAATCAGCTTACAAGTACAAAGAATTGTGGATAATATTTAATGTAAGTTTTGTGCTTCCCACTTGATACTTTGTTTTATCTTTCGTTTTGGTAGAGCTGGAAGACGTGCCTTAAGGGGCTCCTGCAGTAGTTTTAAATTTCCACTTGAAAAAGAAAACTGTACTAGTGGACTTTGGATTGACATGCAAGTTCAAGTCTGTTGCCAACCATCCTGACTAATTTTTCCTCCGGTTTACCAGGTAATACCGTGATGATGTGTGGATAAAATGCCATGACTACTATCTTCCCAATCTCTGTTTCTAGAAGAGTGTACGCCGAGGAACGCCATCGCTCAGACTAGAGACCTAATTAGGCCTCAGATGCCAATCTGTGTCCAGCAATTAAAAAAAATTTGCATCTCGTATCTTCAGTATTTCCTTATTTATTATCGCATTTACTGTATACAGGGTGATACAAACTTAGTTAACTGGTTACTCACAACTAAACAAGAAGAAAAAGGTATTTTCTGCATGACTCGAAGTCTGCTTTGTTGTCCAATTACAGGGGTCTTACTTTGAACCACAAATCAACTTGTTATTATAACCTCTGATATCTCATAGTTGCAGGTTGTATTAATAACCTAATATTGATTGATATTTCACGCTGTGGCCATGATAGTACGCAGTTCTTACCGTTCTCAGATAGTACCCCACCTATTTTATTCGCTAGAATGGTAACCATGGACTGTTTGTTCGTCTTCCGAGATGGTCGGAGTTGCGGAAATCAATCAAGTAGATTTATTTTTTGTTGCAGGAAAATATTTTTAAGTGTTGTTCCACTGTTTAATTTCTTTCATGTGACCATTTTGTTTTACTAGTACCATGGGAGTTTCATATGTTAATTCAAGTAAATCGGGAAATTACAAGGATTTATTTCTTGTACCGAAAAGTCATATCCTTAGACTCTCAGTCCAATACCATTGTAGATGCAGTCCAATGATAAGTGGGGGGGGGGGGGGGGAAAGGGGGGTTGGGGATAGAAGAGCCATTTCACAGAATTTAGTTAAATGAAGTTTGTTCCCTAGACATTTGTTGTAGGAGCCTCGTATCACGTTTGATAACCACGTAAGATAGAGCGGGACTCAGTACAGTCTGCAAGGCCAGCACAAGAATTCTCTTCACTTAGAATAGAGACTCAGTCAATTAACATACCTAGTCGGAACTATTGCGCATCACCGTAGAAACCTTACAAGCCGATATGGCTTAAGTCATTATTTGCCACAGATATTACATTATATCTGACAATGATGCGATGACTTTTTCCGCTTCTGGCTGCGAATGTAGACAATTTTCACAAAGGTCGACCTAATGTTTCCATGCTTGTAATGTCGGGAATTCGTTCCTGATATAGTGCCGTGAATTTATCAAATACTCTATATAGACTTACTCAGAAGTTGAAGTGTATGTAGCTAGTTAGAGGATAGCTTGAAAGACATTCTTATTTCAGTGACTCTTTACTAAACGGTTTGACCTGGTAGTAACGGATGTGATCTCCTTTTAAGTCTGCTGTCCTGTCATCTTTTAAGGACAAGAGTAAATGGAGTTTGGTGATACATCTAGTGATCTATACCACCGCTAGAGAACATTACCATAGAGTGATCGAAATCAGTATTGTCACTGTTTGAAACTGATGCAATAAACAATATATTTTTCTCCACGAATTATTGGAGATTTTTAGTTCGGGAGTCCGTAGAACGAAGAAATGGGTTTGCAACATCAGTAGAATTAAGTTGACCGTCTGAAGGCAGAGAAACATATAGAATGCACAGCAGTTGGTTGCGTTGCTGATATCTCCATGGTACAAAACCCGTCTATCAAGCAGATGAGCTGGATTTACTTCTAGATCAACCCAGGGCCTAATTTTTTGTTCTTGTTTTAAATACTTGCTGCAATTTGTGACGAAAGGAATGTTTTCTAATTATTAGTATAAAGTTTACTTGTTCCTGAAAATATTTCACTGGTCAGGCCAGGCTGCGTGCAGTCGGGGCGGGGTGGGACATACTTTACATGATTGGATATTGGCATGTGTAAACATATGCGAAAGGTCAAGGGGAGGGGACAATAACAGAGGTAAGATCAATAACCCCCGTAGACTACGGTGGGAGGGACTGGAGTGAAGATATCTATTTTTTGGGTTTTAGTTCTGTAGCCACGAGGAAGGAGTGGTAGCGCGATTGCGGTGGCACTTGGGGTCGTTGGTTCAAATCCTCCTCGTGCCATGTGATCTTTATGGTGAACAAACACCTTATGCGTGGGTTTTCTCCGGGTCTCCCGTTTCCTCCCACTTTCTTCATTCCACCAATCATTCATCATCATCCATCCGGCCTGAGGCAAAGTTCCCTAAAGACCTTAAATAAAATTCAAAGGATAAAACTGGCTATGAAGTGTTGCTAATATAAGATCAGAACTCATATGACGAGTTTCTTATAGTGTTTTGGTTTAATGAAGGAAGTTGCGTATAAATGTTTACTATTTGTAAAAAATAACATTCAAGAAGGTAACACGTAATAATTATTTCTATATATTTGGTTTTCCAGGCAAGAGGAGAGTTGAGTAATCCATTTTGATGTCATTTGATTGGTCCAGAATTTCAAATTCAGCGCTTTATGGTACGTAGAATCCCTGTTGTTTTCATATGATATTTACTTTCTTGTTGGTGAAGTTTTTAAGAGAATAAATTCATGTAGATACTTACCGACGGTGACGAAAGCAGCCGCAATATACACAGCACATCGCATGAGAGGTAATAGTCGAATTGCGAAGATACTGGTGACCACTAAGTTAACGGTGTCCAGCATTGCGTTATAAGATAGTAGGCAAATGGCGGGAATAAGATAGTTGCTCTCATTCTGAAATTGAATAAATATAGAGGGAATATTAATATTTCCAACAGCTATTTCTAAAGTTCGAGAGGTAATAACACTGCTCCTATACATCAGTGTGTGAAGAAGATTCAGTCTTACCGACCACTAAGCTGTTCGTACATTTTCGGTTGTTGTGTACAGATAACTACGCTATTGTTCAAGGCGGTCCGGAAGAAAATTCACGGTTGCAAGAGATCTGAGAATTGTTGGAAAAAATTTACCTCCTACTTCGTTAAAGAGAGACATAAATGATTCAGCTTCATGTTGTTATTACGTACATCATGAAAGTTTGCACCAGAATATTTTGAAGATGAGTGAAATTAACCTCACAGGCATTTAAGTTGAAGTCTGTGTGCGATGGCTGCCTCCTAGTGTTGGTCTTGTAAATTAGAATGTCTAGAAGTTGTAGTTCACCGTCTTTTTCGGTCTCCATATTAATCAGATTATATAAAAATTCTTCTAACTTCTCCGCACGTGCAGTCATATGGCAAGCGTATCATCTACATATCTATCCCAACACTTAAATTGATGGACAGCAATTTCCAGTGCGTTTTATTCAAAATATTCCACATAAAAACAATTTGTTACAGGTGATACTGGTGAACCCATTGCTTTTCGTTCCGTCTGTTCGTAGAATTCGCCATCAAATAGGAAATAAGTTGTGAGAGTGTAAATAATTGTAAAATGTCAGCTGAAATCTTTTCTTTCAGTAGTTTCATTGTGTCCTTTAGTGGCACCCTTGTAAATAACGAACATATATCAAAGCTGACTAGAAAAATCTCTGATACCCTGAAGTGTCCACACCAACTCATATGAATTAGTTACATGGTGAATAGTTATCCCTATGTATGGTTCTAGCAATTCCGTCTACATAGCCAGAGAGTATGTCAAAGAATCAATTGTAGTCTATTGGAGCAGTGGAATTCCTGTCTTATGAACCTTATAGTCTGGAAGGTGCTGTGTACTGCGGATAGGACTGTGCGATATATCGATCGTTCGATATTTTGTGAATATCGACATTTCGATATTTTATAAATATCGAATTCGATATTTCAGTATTTTTCGACATCATCGATCGATATATTATCAAACTTTCGATATATCGATTGATTTTCGATATTTGATCGATATCGAATTTCGATATTCAAAACCGAATATCGCACAGCCCTAGCTGCGGAATGAATTTTCTCAGATGATCTTTTGAAACTCTCAAATGTATGGTTGGCTTCATCGCCTTTCTAGCGACTAGTGCCGTTGCATCTCTTTTAAGAAGACGATAGGCAGTTTGTTCCAATTAAAATCGCATCGTGTAAGATATATTACGATGTACATGTACAGAACCTGTTCTGCGTAATCACGCACCTCTTATTTCCATAAATAACAATATTTGTTTTTAATTTCATTCTGTTGGAGTGGATTATTGCATACTTACGTAGCATTGTCCATGACCTTTCCTTATGAAACTTCGAAAAATGAAAATATCGAGGAAGACATCACGTAACCTATGCTTTTGGATTTATATTTGCATGTGAAGATTACATACTGTAAAGTCAAGTACTCTTTAACAATTAAGTAGACACTAGTTTCTGTTGTGAGATTATGGGATGAACATTGTATCATAACTTGTTGTGTTTTCAGAAAGCTAGGTTTGACGAACACTGTTAATTTGTATAACGTTACGTTTTTTGTTTCATCTACCGCGAGATATAAACAAGCCCTAGTTACGATGAAGTCTTGGCTTTAAACGTAGGTCGCGGAATCAAACATATGAGAATGAGTACGGAGAACATAACATATAAGAATGAAGATGTGTTGTTGAAGTAACAAATACTACAGATCATTCTCAGGGTTATTGGAATAGACAAACGAGAATCAAAGGTTACCTAGTTCCCAAAAGGAAATGAGGATAATGAATGTAGTTTTAACAGATGATCTACTAATAAAGTGTTTACGTTGAATATGTCTTGTCGAATCTTTATAACCACGAATGCTTCGTTTTAAATACTCGGCTCGGCTTCAGATAAATGCAACAACAACCTCTCTTAGTTTTTTAATCACAGCAGAGTTTGCACTACAGCAGTTTCAAATGTAAGTTCACGTGGCGAGGACCAAATTCTAAACCTTCAACATGGTAAATTTTCCTCGCTGCTATCGAATCGTCTAACAAGATGGCGATGAGAAACAGAACAAGTTTCGCCAACCATTACATTCGCTTCATCTTGTGAAAAAAAAAACAGGTAGGTTAAAATGTTGAGGGAATAAAGCCGTCCGCAAATATGGCCTTTGTCAATGTTCCTTACAGGTGAATAAAAAAAATGTATCAAAGGCCATATTTGCGGACGGCTTTACTCCCTCAAATTTTTTAACCTATCTATTTTTTCACCTGACGAAGCCAATGGATTGGTTGGCGAAACTTGTTCTGTTTTTAATCGCCATTTTTTTGTTCCAAATTTTTAAGTTCATATTCTACACGAAACAAAATATGAATAGCTTCAGTCTTTATCCAACGTTATGTACAAAGGTGCAGGTATAACTAAAGCATACTTTACACGAATTTTTTTTTTTTTTTTTAAAAAAGTCAAATATTTTTTTAAATATAATTGGTATCATATTACATCCTAATCATGAGAACAAATGCTGGTATTTATTGAAACGTTCATTGAATTTACTGAATTGAATGTCATTTTCCGTAAAATTCTTAAATCATTTCTTCTTAGTTGCATTTTAAAATCAGACCTTACCTTTATTGCTCCCCAGAAAGCTGGCGCAAAACACATGAGAAAAGTAACGGCACATTCTGATCCCCAACCTGCAGTAACATACAAGCCTGAAAAGAAAGGTCAAGATCGTTCAGTCTATCTACTTGCTGGGTTAATGAAATAAAATATTATTATCTTACTGTGCCTATGTCCTCGCCTTCAACTTTTCTGGCATTGAATTATATTGTACTGCAACCAGTTCGGCGTAGCAGTTGATAGTGTAATTTTTTTCATATTTTATTTGAAGACCTGAATTGAAAAACATCCCAAGTCCACTTTTTTCGTATTAGCATTTTTTTTTTCTGTTCGTCGGTATCAATGTTCCAAAGGCAAGGCCACTTGCATAAATATTACATCCTAATCCTAGTACAGAAACCCTTTTTTAATATAAAATAATTTCCGCTGGATAGGATAACCTTCGAAAACCTTGGACTGTTTTTCGTTCCTCCTGAAAAATATACTCTGGTGGACTTGGGATGTTTTTCAATTCAGGTCTTCATTTGAGTTTTATCAATATGTTTTAGAGGAGAAATTTAGTGCAATTGTAGTTTGTACATTTCTTCCTGAGTTTGAATTAGCAAGCTGCTATTTTGAACAGTATTTTTGTTAGTTTTCTGTACTTGATGTAATAAATACTAGCCTTGTGTCCATGATTTAAAATCAGTAATACACCCGGACAAGTTCCTGCGTTGATGCGAGTTAGTGACTTTCTATATCAGGATTTATGTTCTTTTCTCCTGCTACAGATTCTAGCTGGCAACCTTGCTATTCGATCAGCTGTTATTCCTTTGTTTCTCGTTCCAATATAATATTGACTTCGTTGCGGGATCATTATCGTAAATATTAATGTACAACCTTTGCTGATATTTTATTACATGCTTGTGCAGATGATGGAAGATGTGCTGAGTTCTGATATTCGACTTTATCTAAGTATAATACAAATGTCATGTTGCATGCTGTTTTTCAGTAGTTCCAATGTTTTCGTATATGCTTGACGCGATAGGACTTACGTTCTTGTATAGTTCTGATGGTTTGGTCCATATATTATTTGTTACAATAAACCTGGATTGGTATCTAGAAAATGATATGTCTTAATTCGTATGTTTGCTAAAGCATTATTAATAGAAGTCGGCTATACTTTAGATACCACCTTTGGAAGTTGTTACGCTTGGGTTAAGTTGAGTATAGTACAGAATAATTTGCCAATTGCGATATTATTTATATGACTGTTCGGACCGAGCATATTATAGCAGTTCCTTTATCTGATAAGATGCAACTGAAGAAAATTACGTAAGCAGAGGTTTTTCCAAGACACTATCTGATATTTCCCCAAGGGTTTTTCGTCAGTCACGTCAGGTAAATGATACCTACAAACTGCCTTCCATGTGAAGTATACTGGTTTTTTATAAAATCAATTGCCGTCGTAGACAGTTGCCTACACTGCCAATCTGTGAATTCGCCTCTGGTGTAGTAATTGGGGCGGTATTTAGTAACAACTGAGATTGATTAAGAACGTTGACCCTATGCTTGATAGTGGTAAAGATATATCTTCACTGGGAGGTCGCGCAGGCTCGCATCCACGTGCGGCCAACCTAGCAGTTTTTTTTTTCAGGGGTTTCGTCGTTCATTAGACCAGTTACTTCCAACTGGAGGCTTTGTTACGTCATACTTTGCGTATTTCGTCCCTTAGTTTGAAGGGAGGCAAAGGCTACGTACGGAGCCTACTGATCCGTGCGATCTGCACATTACCTTCTTCCGTTCGCTATGTACGGTTTTCGCCGATAGTAAAAACGTGCTCCAACGTCATACATCGTCCAGTTGGACACAACTACTAGGCAAGTATATTGGTGGGAGGTACCAGATCTAGGGCCACTATGTGCCGTCTGTACTTGGGAGTTTATCTTCAGACTTTTGATGAATCTCAGCCATATGTAACTACTGTCTGTTAATAGAGTTTTTTTTTTAAATAAACCTAAACCGTTGATAAATAACCGCCTATTCCGTTTCCTGGGACAGACTGTATCTACGACTAAGGCCGCAGGGGACTTGCATTGCTTGATAGTAAACGCTGTGGAAAGTCCCACAGAAAAACAGGAAAGCTAAAATAAAACACTTTCGCACGTAATATTATAAAGCAGCCCATCAGCATAAACTCTGATTATTGTTTGATTTGAGTAATCATGGATATCACATTAATGCAATCTGCGGACCTTGAAATTTTGCTGCCAATGGAGAAATCAAATGTTGAAACCTATTGCGTAGTGTGTGTGTGTTGGGGGGGGGGAGAAGGTAGTGCCGCGAAGGCAACGCAGTGATGTTTCCGTGGAGACCATTAAATATGAGACAAGCAAGGACGCTCGGGCGTAACCACAGCTACAGCGACTAACCCAATGGTTTGACTAACATCTATATTGTTCGTAAGAAGCGTGATGGTAACTGGTAAGGGAACCATATCAATGATAAGCGTCAGAAATATTTACTGCGCTGACAGAAAGTGACATTCCAGCAACCAGGCGTTACGCTAGGTGAATGAAACTTGGACAGCATGTTACTCCAAGTGATGTATTACTATAGACTAAATAAGATAGGCTTTGTATTACCATAGACTAAATAAGATAGGCTTTTAGCGCTTATCTATTTTCGCCTGCACTATTAATGGTTTGTTGCTTAAGAACACGTGATTTTCAATTCTGTCGTTAGTTAGCTCTGATGGCTACTACTAGAAAGAACCAGAGACTGAAAGTAGTCGCCAGAGCCACCTAACGACAGGGTTCAAAATCACGTGCTCCTTAACGAAGACGAAAATATGTACGCGGTATAAGTATATGTTATAATTTAGTCTGTGGTATTACATTAGTACAAGTTTCAAGGTCATAAGTTACAGAATGACTTCCGGTGTGTGCTTGTGAAGCTGTTCGTGAGCGCTAGTGTGACTGTGAGGGTATGTGGTAACGTATGCTTCGAATATACAACTCCAAGGCAACAACCATGTGAACCAGGGCATGTTGTAGATCTTCGAGAAGGTAGATTCTTCTTTCGTAATCGCGTCAATAATGGGGCGAAACGTCTCTACCGTGTACAGCTGTTAGTAGCAATGGTCATGGGAAGGCACTGTTACGAGAAGACAGGAGTCAGGGCGTTCGCGGTCCACATGTGTACGAACTGTGCGCCGCGTACTGGAGACGGGGATCCACGCGAGACGTCGTGTGATGTATTTGCCGTTATTCAAGACCATCGTCAAATGCATCTACAGTTGTGTGATTGCATTAGAGCCCATGTGAGGGCAGAATGAAACACTGTCCTCTTTGGGGACCCAGTGCCAAACGTCTGTTGGTAATCTGCGTCTGTCGTCGACATACGAAGAAATTGTTTACACTGAAGGATCTTTCAGATGGAGGAAGAAAAGTGCGCCCACCGAAGTGACTTGTTCTAGGGTAGAGAACAACTAGAACAAACACAATAGTATTAAGGTACTTATTTTTGATAATTCATTCATAATCCATGCATTAATATATATCTTTTTTTTTTAAATATAAGTTTGAGTATTATTATTCTAATAGATTACAGGTACAGAAGTTATTACGCTAAGCTCAGTGAATAATAATAATAGTAGTAATTTGATTTCAAAGTACATGTGATCATGTGCATGTTTTCTTCACATAATTCCAGCTGGTAAGGGAACAAAAGCTTAGATGCTCCCCTTCCCTGCCCGATGGTTTATTAGTAACGATCGCATCTAACAGAACGGTATTGAGGAGACAAGCAGGTTCGAATTCTTGTTCTAGCTATACTGACAGAGGGTTTCAACAGCTTCACCAGGTAAATGCCGGTGTGATACATAGACAAAAATTGTCGCTGCTGAGTTCTCCATTTTTGTCCCTTAGACATGTGACAGGTTAGGCCATCCGGCATATTAATATATATCTTTTAATAAAAAGACAGAAAAAATAATATTTACCTAAGTCTTTGGCTGCTTTCGGTATATTAGGCGTTCGACCTGTTTGCTTAGCTGAAGTCACGGGTTCCAAGCTCAAAAGCTTGCCATCAGGCGATAGGATGAGTTGCTTCTGTCCGAAGTACAAACTCCAGCAGCAGAAAAGCTAAAAGAGATTAATACTAAAAATATAATACATATTAGTTTAAGTTGTTTCTTGTTCTACTTTATTATATAACAATAATGGATTACCATCGTGTCATAGTCTGATCTAGATGGAGTTCATGTATCTGGAATCAGCTTACAGCTTGGTAATAAGTTCTAAAAACTTAAATATTTAAAAAAAATACATTGTAACATTGGTATCGAGGCTAAAATATCCAGCAAGAAATTATCGTTATTTCATCACTCACACTTATACACGTACTATCTATCTGTCTATATATATATATATATAAGATAACAGTATTACATGTGCAAGGTTGTTATATAGAAACCTACGAAACTAAAAAATTGCAAGATTTCGCTGGTAAAGGAATATTCGTGAAGAAAAAAGAAAACTTCTACGAATACTGTAGCGTTGCAAGGACTTACGTTGTCATAATTTACAGTTGAAGGACATAACAATATAACGAGGTTGTAAGGCGAGAGAGTAACGAGTATGTGATTATTAAACAACTCTGGCTGCTTAAGGGGTCAGTTCTACAATCGACCGCTAAACTTCTAGTCAACGCTAAGTTGAAGTCAAGTCTGATTTTGGCCAATGAGAGTACGCAAAATGAGAGTTGGCCTCAACTTAGCGCTGACTACAAGTTTAGCGGTCGATTGTAGAACTGACCCTAAGTCATTTCATGGTACCGTCTCCCATCCTGCCTCCAAATTTTGTCTCCTATTAGTGAACATGCCTTTTTCAGCGGAAGCTTACTACATTTTTAATTTCGTGCTATCCCTATTTGTATTAATCAGTAAATATATACAGTCGGGTCCCAATTTCCCGAATCTTGTGAGTCAAATGTCTGCGCCCCTCCTTTTTTATAACATGATGGTAAGGAAACAGCTTCGGATGACGTCATTATCCGGCAACGGTAGCGGTTAGTCCTGCAGGAAGGCAGACTGTCAAAATGCCAGGGTTTGGATTATGCCAGGAAACTGCAACTGGAACGGACCTATACGTAGCGACTCTTTAATTGTCACTTGGCAGGAGAGGACAAATTAGAGAGTGAAATTATAAGGATTAAGTGAAACATCGTAGGATGATCAGAAGTATGGAGGAAGAATGAAGAACAGTTGGAACTACCGTCGGGGCACACGTTGTACTTCAAAGGAACACAAAATGACAAACCGACCGTTTTATAACTAAGAGAAATTGAAGGAATTTGAGATAGAATCGCAAGAGTAGTAATAAAGATATATAGTATGGGAATTATACATGTATATGCTCCAACAACGTCACATCCGGAGGAGGAATTGATGTAAAGAATCGCGTCTTGAAGTTTGGGGCTCTATTTCAGGGACCTCCTGTATATATTTATTTGCAACAATTGTGATGTGACTTCTCTAAACTGTAAAACTTATATTCTTCGAATAACTACATGATCAACGGAGTACGTATGCCCTGAAATTCTGCGACGTAATAATATACACTGCTGTTAGAAGGTACAATGTATCGAACATTCCACGTTTTGTAGTTCAACACGGTATTCTTACGAAATGCATTCATAAGTGTACTTTTATGTTGCAACCGGTCTTGATTTAACCTAAAATATAATAAGTGCGTAAATCTGCTTACCAATGCAGGCACTATAATAATGAACGCTTGCCTTTTTATAGGCACTTGTGTTGGAGTCATTCTTTGACTTGACCAGATCGTTCCAGTATATCCTGAAAGAAAGAAAAAAGGTACACATTTTTACTAGGATCTGACCTAAATTCAATTATTTTTGTTTAATTTTAAACTGTTTATACTGGCAACTGTGGCCTGGAAGTCCGTTTCAAGTTCTGTAACTATCCTCACACTAAGCTGAAAGATGAATTATTTTTCGTTTGAGATATTACATTACTATAGCAACCAAACTTGTTTATGTTGCGTAGCAACGTATTTTATTGCTTAATATGTATTTTGGGGTTCAAGGGTACGTTTTTATTTCACTGCCATGTAACCAATGCTAACTCAGTATGTTTTGCCGCTCAATAGACTGAAAATGTCGTGTATTAAAAAAAAAATATATATATATAGTTATTTAATGTAAATATTGCCCTGCAATTGATTAAGTTCTCATTTAAATGTATTATGCCTCATAGCAGCCCATGGCGGTAAGCAGTTTGGGTTTAAATCAGTATATGATGTACTGATTATTTCGGATAGCGTAAGATCCCAACTGTTACTTCAAGTATTTTCGACAGTAATAAAAAATTGATCAGCATTATTATCATCGTATGATCTGACCTTTCTTCTATTCCATTAATATCTTATGGTTCTGGCAAAGCGTTGAAAATTGACGCTTAGTTTAGCCCTAGAACTCCCAAGAATTGTTCAGTAACAGATAATCCCGGGCGGGCACCTCGAACCTATACTTATTTACTCCTATAAAAGTACTCTACTGAATTTTATATTTATTTTCGTAATCTAATAGTAAGTGCATCCAACGTACATGAACACTTTTTGGGCATACATGTTTTTCTTTAAGCAAAAATATTGATCTTTATTCATTATTTTATTTATTTATATTTAAAGAGAGCTTCTTTAATGAGATGTAGCAACATCCTTTTACACTGGGTTCTTTTGGTGCTGGAAGAGATGGTCGGAGCTGAACCTCAGGAATTGACTCCATTGCTGTTACCGCATGCTTATGAATCTCTTGGAGGCCATTGCTTCTAACCTTTGCAATTTAGTTCCTAGTTCAATGAGAAACAGATAATGCCGATACATGGTATAGACATTGATTCCTCCAATGACAATTGAAGTAAATAAAAAAGTGGGCATCATCTGGTCCCACATTGTACTGTGTATGTTCTAACCACTTGTTGATCTATTGTCTCCATGCCTGCCATCTTTTGGTGAGTTGTAAAACAAATCGATATCGTATTTCCTTTTACCTCAAGTTTCAACTGATGCATTGGAATGTATTTTTGTAAACTGATTCATCAGCATGCATTGTTAAAAGCAATAATAGATTCTTCTTCGACTTCTGTGTGCTAATGTAGGATATTACAGTTATTGCTTTATGGGCCAGTAAGTAGCTGCAAAATATGGTAAGTGTTCTTTCTTCATCTCTTCAAGAGCGTGTTTTAGAGACGGTTGTAAGGTAACTACTAGCGTTAGATTGAAATTTACACCAAGATCTGCCGGTAGGTATTCCGACCAGTATCATCAGCTTCTTCACAACTACAGCAGGACCTCGTTCAGATAAAGTGTCATCCTCTCTGTACAAGTATAAACATCCATGGAAAGAATGTATCACGTTTCAGCGTAACACGCCATTCGAATAAGAACGCCGTATTTCCGTGGTTTGTTTTTCAGAAATACTTCGAATGTGCAGCGGCGTCGGAACAATGAAAGCGTTTCATCTATCGTCGTATGAAGTCTGGTGATGTAGACATCCGAGAAAGTAGAATTTGAGATTTTCAAATTTTTCACGCAGTGCAGTAAAACTTATCTTGTCTGCTTATTTCATCATCAAAACAAATTGTTTTTGTACCATGGTTAGTTCTTAAAGTCTGTTTCAAGACATGGTATGTACGTACACTACTGATCAAGCATGCAGTTTTGACCACATAGTGTGAGGATTCATTGTATTGTCTTTGTTCGTACCCACAAGAGTAAGCAAACCTATAAAAACGTAAAGTTGTGTTTTATTTGTGGGACACATTTGTCTTCTGGCTACTAGATTTGTATTTTATTTATGATCTTCGGGGGGTTACTTCTTGTAGTCTGTTTGAACTTCTTCTTCATTACGTAAACCTTGCTGTATTCGGGTCCTCTTAAATCAACTAGCGGCGGATTACGCACATTAACACGACCACTTCTAGTTTTATGCTGCGTTATTTTCACAAATGTTTACATTCGGGATCAATCACAAATTCTTCACTTCAATATTGTTCTCTATTTCACTTACTTCTTCAGCAGTAAAGTAAAATTGTTCTTCATCGGTGTCATCTTGATTCATCACTTCCCTTTCAATCTGACTTTCTTGAAGATTATGTGATATGTAAAAAAGAAAGTTTACACTTTGATGCAGCACCATACCAGGTGTGTGCATAAATAGTTTCCGGTTTACCTAAGAGATGGCGCCAACGAAAAGTACGCAGCGTATTCATTTGACACTTACGTCATTTTGTTCGTTTGACATTAAACTACAAACACACATAAGTTGAGTCCGCCAAACACTAGCGTCTTTGTTTTATCGTTCAGTGATCATGTCGAAGTTTGTGCCTGAAAAAGAACATTTGCGGCACGCATTGCTTTTCTTATTTTATCAAAAGAAAAAGGCTGTTGAAAGTCATCGTGTGCTGGTAGAAACATATGGTGAACACGCTCCATCGATTAGAACATGAGAGACATGGTTTCGACAATTTAAAAGTGGTGATTTCAATGAGAAAGACAGTGCGCGCTCTGGTAGACCACAAAAGTGCGAAAACGAGCAATTTTAGGTGTTATTGGAGGATGACCCAACTCAAACTCAAAAGCATTAAATGTGTCACAAGAAACAATCAGCAGACGTTTACGAGCAATGGGGAAGATCAATAAACTGGGTAAATGCGTCCTACACGATTTGAATGAACATCAAATGGAAAATCGCAAAGTCACTTGTGAAATGTTGCTTCAACGCCACGAAAGAAAATCCCTTTTCTATCGAATTGTTACGGGTGACGAAAAATGGATTTATTTTGAAAACCCGAAGCGGAAAAAATCGTGGCTTTCAACACCAAGGCCAAATCGCTTCGGCAAGAAGACCATGCTTTGTGTCTGGTGGGACCAGAGCGGTATTGTGTATTATGAACTCTTGAAGCCCGACGAACCCATTAATGCACAACGCTATCGCCAACAAATGATTAATTTAAATCACGCATTGATTGAAAGATGACCGGAATGGGCCCGAAGACATGGCAAAGTGATTGTGTTACACGACAATGCGCCGTCTCACACAGCAAAACCAGTGAAATACACCTTGAAATCGCTTGGATGGGACATCCTTCCGCACCCGCCTACTCCCCAGACCTGGCGCCATCTGACTATCACCTCTTCGCATCAATGGGGCACGCGCTCGCAGAGCAGCACTTCAGCAATTTCGAAGACGTTGGAAAATGGCTCGACGACTGGTTTGCCGCAAAAGACAAGCAGTTTTTCTGGCATGGTATGCATCAATTACCTGAAAGATGGGCGAAATGTGTAGAAGCCGATGGCCAATATTTTGAATAAAACAAAATTAATTTCCCTTGAAAATTACATGTTTTCTTTACCACAAAAAAAAAAAAACGGCGAAAACTTCTGCATACACCTGGTATATGATGTAAACAAAACCGTCAACACACATGACAGGCTCGAGAGATGAAATATATGTCAAAAACATCAGTAGAGCCAGGCACCGAACATGTTTAAAACTAAAACCTATTTAAAATTATCTTACTATCAGACTCAAAGATATGATATCAGGTAGTCCCAGGAAAGGATGGAAAACTTGAACCTAATACTAAATAATCAGTCATTGTTCCGAATAGCGCGAGATGATTTTAAAGCTTAAAACTGTAAACTATAAAGAAGGAATACATTAAGAGGTGTCTGTGATACTAATAGAGAATAGTTTGTGTACAGACACACACACACACACACACACACACAAAAAAAACGATGGTTTCGAGAAAACCACCCTCCACTCCGGCTGTTGGGATTTCTAGGGTTAAAGGGTCCCCACCAAAAGATTTCAGACAGGCTGACAATTTTTATTTCGCTGGAACCAGGAACCTAGAGATTACCCTGAGATAAGAATTGGATTTGCCATTTCAGAAGTAATAGAAATCATTTATAGGTCTTAAGAATAAAGTTCCCTTGTCGAGCATATCTGCTGGAGAAAGATAGTTTGAATAACCTTCTCTATTCTAGATAGCACTTCCAGCATTTGTTTGATGTGATTTACTAAAACCCTAAAAAGTCTGTCAGAATGGCGGGAGTAAACGGGTCCGAACCTGCGATAAAGCTATGTCACTTGACCTGTTTTGAAATTGCGCAGATAATTCGTACATAAATGTGTCGAAACTGCTCCATAATCCATTATCTTTCGTGAATATAGGACTTAAGGTCGAAGTAATATAGGAATTATATTCACATGAATGTTTGTTCTTACATATACATACGCTAAGTACAGAAAAACTGGTCATATTTTGATTACACTGTACGTACACACATTAGCACAATTTTGACATTACGTTACATTTATAACATCACTAAATAAGGTCACTTAACATGGAAATGAGAATATACAAGCTAACATTATCATATGTTTCTAAGTTCGTCTTCATTTGTTAGTAGACTCCCATTTTTTTTTATCCGTCGGCCTATACAATTTGATACGCTTATGTTGCGCAAGATGGCGTTGTTCGTCACTCTGTGAGTAAATTCTCTAGAGCACGTGGGGAACATACAACCTCTGACTTAGCTTCCAGAACTAATGGTGTTTGATATGTGATCATAGCTTGCTTTTTTCTGACATGCGTCTCGTCTATCATAGTTTTTGAATCATTAGCCCCACAACAATAGTACAGTTTCATTGGTTTCAACAATAAAATCATTCCAACTCCGCAGAGTGTATTTTTGGCAGTATTTCAAAGTATTTGCCGCAGAAGAACGACCTCTGTGGTGTAGTCTCCAGACGGACTTTTATATGGTTTAAACTCGATGTCGTAGGTCATAGTAGCGACATAAAGGCGGAAAAAGGAAATTGACCATAATTTTCTTCTTTTTCCTCTGGTTTACACTTAAGTATCGTTTCAGAGTTATACCTTTTTTCACGATGGGTTACAGGACCTACAAAAAGTAAATTTAAAAAACCCAATTACTTAGCAAAGTGATCTTGCCCTTGGGTTGAAACATGTCGGGAACACATTGAATGCAGTGGTCCGAATTACATTCAAACAAACGCTGTATATATCCCTTCCGTTTGGAACGTGAAAATTATTATTTTTTGAAAACTAAAATGCCGGAACGATTATTTTATACTATTCACAATTAAAATGCTGGTATAAATCGGGTTAGTTTTTTAAAAATGAAGAAGAGATAAAGAAACTCCAACAATTTTTGGTTTAAACTTTACAAAGAAAGAAACAGTATTTTAGTGAAATGAAATGAAATTTATTTTTGGAGTTTGTTTGAAAATATTGAACTACGTTAGTGTTGTTTGTTTTACGATTTTAAGAATGAAAAGGTAATTACGATAGTTCATCAAGTATACAAAAGCTGTTTCTCATTATTTTCCGGGTCAGTTAATATTTTGAACTTCACTGCTGTTCTGGTCATGTAAATTATTAATTTCTTTGAAACTTATTTTAGGTAACAAAATACAAGCGGTTAATTGTACGTTTTCTTTTAATTCTTAATAGAAAACTATCCATTTTTAATCTGAAAGGTCAACAATTGCCATTTGAATCGATTTTTTAAAACAGCATTCATATGCCCCATCCCTCCTCAAGCCATTTAGTATTAGAGCTCTTGCTTCTTGAATTCGGTGATACAGTATTCGACAAAAACAAGATATACTTTCCTTATTGATGTCAGCGGAAGGTAATCTTCGTCTGTCACTGGAATGATGTAAGTTTTAAAGTTTAGTCATGCGTGCAGAGCGAAAAAAATCTTTTGAGGTCCCAACTCAGGATAGAAACAAGACTTTGTTACGCATACAAATGAGGCTTTGATACAACACTCACTCACACAACGCTAGGATACGATGCAGTGCAAAAACGTTTCTGAACAGACATTTTATCATTTAGTATACGTATTTTGGTCTCTTGATAGATTAAACTCAATATTATGTGATGTTTATAACCAGAGTACGGATAGGTAATAAAATGTCAGATAGTTTCAAAATTCGCAACGGATTGAAACAAGGCGATGCCTTGTCCCCACTACTGTTTAACTTTGCGTTAGAATATGCGATTTTAAAAATTAAAGGAGACAAAAGGAGCTATCATTGAATGGTTTGAATTCAACTGTCATGTACGCGGATGATGTAGATTTAACAGGGGAAGATATAGAGGCACTACAAAGTAACACCGATGTCTTAGTAGAAGCGTGCGATTAGATACGTCTACAGGTAAACATAGAGAAAACAAAATACGTGATAACAAGTCGGAACACAGGGAATAACGGAAATAGGTACATAACAATTAAGGGGAGCATACGTAACAAGTAAAAACGAGGTAACGGAAGAAGTAAAAAGTCGTTTAGCATCGGGCAACGCATGTTTCTATTCAGTCCAGAAACTCGTAAGCTAACGATTAATATTAATGAAGTTGGAAATTGAAAATACACAGAACAGTTATTCTGCCGGTAATACTTTACGGTTGCGAAAGTTGAAGTACGCGATGAACATAAATTACGTGTGTTTGAAAATAAGGTCTTGAGAAAGATATACGGGACGAGATGACTGGAGAATGGAGGAGACTGCATAATGAAGAACTTCACGGACTGTACGACTTACCCAATGTTGTAAGAATAATGAAATCACAAGGACTAAGATGGGCACTCCATGTAGCTCGGATGAAAGAAAAACGAATGTTATATTGCATCGTGATTGGAAAACCGTTGGGAGGACAACATTAGAAGAGATCTTCGAGAAGTAGGTGTTTGTGATGAAAACTGGCTTGATCTTGCGCAGAATTGATCCCGATGGCGAACGTTTGATACTGCGGCGATGAACTTGCGAGTTTCGTAAGCCATAAAGTAAGTAAGTAATATTCATGGAAAGGAATTAAGGAAATAGCACAGATGAAAATACAAACTGATAGAATAATAATAGAATAATACCGAGGCGGGGGAAGCATAATAGTAATAATAATAATAATAATAATCTTTACGTTGCGTATGCTACATGCCGATCGAGCGTGTGCTACGCCAGCGTCTCGAAGATCGCGGGTTCGAATCCCGCCTGGGGCATGGATGTTTGTGGATTTTAATAAGCATTGCACTCATCCGGAATTTTTTGCTATTTATAGAAATAAATAATTGGATTAGTATCAGTTTTGAATTGCACATGCAACTCCATGTTATCCCATTGAAACTGAATGAACAAGATGTTGAATTCGATTATAGATCAAAAGAGAATGAAATTCAAAGACCATGTAAAGCTCTTCTATTCCTTCAAAATAACTAGTTTGAAAGGAAACGATATGTCATATTCTGCTGCTTCTTTCTTTCAGTTACGAACTGATAAACCGCCGACACCGGAATGTCCCAATGCTAATATGTCAACCTGAACCTTTTTGTACCGTGCTTTTATGATATATGCATTTATGTGGAGTTAACATTTCACACCCCAATTCTCAACTTCCTGTGTTTTTCATCCGTTCATTAGTCTCTATTATAGATCTGAACTGATCTACACTGACGAGTACAATTACCTGAAAAAATCACAGGTTTTTCAGAGTGGGTGAGATTAACCGTGGATATGGTCGGCTGAGATCGCTGAAGATACCCCCTTCCATCTTGAAATACGTGTTTCAAGTAACAGTTTCGGAATGACTGATAATATTCAACATAACTACTGTATAGAAGTAAGTAATCGAATTGCTTTTTGCAATCGGGAATAAACAAAACAAGGAGTACCCATTGTGTTCTCCATCTTAGTACCATAAGATATGTAAGATTCACAAATACATTCTGTCAAGAAAGTACCAGGAATTGTACATTTACAAAGCTCACTTAAAGGGAGTGTTGAAATTCTTCTTGTCGCTACGTTAGCACAACTGCCTTCTATGCTCACGCGGAGTGTGAGCGCTATCTGTCATTTAATTTGTTTACAGTGCTCCATTTGTTAGTTCATCTCAAGTATGTGTGTGCGATGTTTACAATGGATAAAAATATCGAACAAAGAATCTGTCTTAAATTTTGCTTTGCAAATGGAATATCGTGTGCCAAAGCGCTGAAAATGTTACATAAGGCTTACGGTGAATCGACTTTATCAAAAACACGTGCGTATGAGTGGTACAGTGCATTCAAAAGCGGTCGAGATGTGGTGGAAGATTTGCCTCGCTCACGTCGACCATCAACGTCTGCAACTGAACTTAACATCGCTAAAGTAAAGGAAATGGTGACTGAAAATGGTAAGTCTGAGAGAGATAGCCGCTGAAATTTCTGTGTCTCACGAATCAGTTCGTACCATTTTGAACTATTGTTTGGGCATGAAACGCGTTGCCGCTCGACTAGTGCCGAAAGACCTGAATTTTCTGCCAAAACTCAATCGTGTAAGGATCGCTGAAGACATGGTAGAACGAGTCAATTCCGACCCCACATTCATAAAACGCATTGTAACTGGTGATGAGACATGGGTTTACGAGTTTGACATACAAACCAGTCAACAAGCTTCGGAATGGCGCCTTCCAACTGAGCCGAAACCGAAAAAAGCACGTCAAAGTCGATCAAAAGTGAAGGTGATGTTGACAGTTTTTTTTTCGATTATCGCGGTGTTGTGCACTCGGAATTCTTGCCAGAAGGTGAGACAGTAAGTAAAGAATATTATTTGAGCGTTATGCGGCGTTTTAGAGAGCAAATTCGTCGAAAAAGACCAGATTTGTGGGGGGAAAAAACTCATGGATTGTGCACCACGATAACGCACCATCTCACAAGGCTATCATTGTGAACGAATTTCTGGCCAAAAACTCAACAAATCTTATCGAACAGCCACCGTATTCCTCTGATCTGGCTCCGGCCGACTATTTTCTCTTTCCAAAACTCAAATTACCACTTCGAGGCACCCATTTTCAGTCGATAGCAGACATCAAAGGGAATTCGCGGCGAGTACTGAAGTCGATTCCGGAAAATGCGTTTCAAAAATGTTTGGATTATTCGTTGGCATAAGTGTATTATTTCGGAAGGGGTCTACTTTGACGGCGATAGAACAAATTTGGATGAATAATGCATATTTTGTGTTTTATTGACCAATTCCCGGTACTTTCTTGATAGAATGTATACTTGTTCACTCTTACGAAGTACCGTTAACTGGGGTAATTTCGGATACCCGGGTAACTTAGGACATTTCTTTAAAAAAAAATACATGAAACACAGTTTATCATGAGGAAAAATGTTGCTTTCTTTTCCTGTTTATGCGGAAGGAATGAGGATTATAGTCGATTATACCATAATCTGTAACAATCCCGTCACTGCAATTTTTCCGAGGTTCATTGTTGGCGGTCGTTTTACATGTTACCGGCTTGAAACTTTGTACTGTGCAAACAAGACTGGTACTTGTGCGAGCTTATGCGTCGTGCGATAACTTTCGTGTTTAGTCAGGAAGAAAATTCAGTTGTCTATATGTAAAGAGGGAAATTTCTTTTTTAAGCAGGGTATTTTTTTAGTTCACAACATCTGCTCTGTAAAATAAAGAAATGTATGTTCATATATCCATATAGCCCCATGGTCACTGACTCACTCACTCACTCATCCATATAAATTCACAGGCCAAACTACTGGAGCTACAAACACTAAATTTGGTATGAAGGTGTAGGACCATGAGTAGGTAAAGGAAAAAATCCGACATTTTGGAGAAGTCTCCATCTTGGATCCAAAATGGCCGCCAAACCCATTGTTGTATAGAATAGGGAGGCTAAACGGCTGGGGCTATTTAATTGAAATTTGGTATGGAAGTACATTATCGGTAGTAGGTTAGGAAAATATTTTCAAATTTTGTAAAAGTCGCCATCTTGGATTCAAAATGGGTGGCAAACCCATTGTTGTATAGAATAAGGAGGCTAAACCGCTGGGGCTATTGAAATGAAATTTGGTATAAGGATACATTATCAATTGTAGGTTAATATAATATTTGATAATTTACCTAAAGACGCCATCTTGGATTCAAAATGGCGGATTTAAAATTTCATTTTCCACAACCTTTGTGGTAGCAGCACGAAATTAGCAAAAAGGTGTATCATAATTAGTAGTTTAGATAAATAAAAAAAATGTTTTGGGAACGTCGCCATCTTAGATTCAAAATGGCTGCCCAAAAATCATTTTGACACCGTTTGAGCTAAAGAAATGAAATTTTAATTTTAGTTGTCTTTACGTGTAAGTCACGACAATATAATAAACATTAAAAAAAGTCGCCATATTTAATCCAAAATGGCCGTCCGAAAACACATTTTCTAAATCACTAAGTCTAGACAAACGAAACTTGGTATGAAGGTGTACCATGATGGGTAGGTCACAAAAATAGTGAGAAAAACCCAAATGGGGGCGCAGCCCACCCTCGAAGCAAAGCGAGTCTATATATATATATATATATATATATATATAGATAGATAGATATATAGATAGATAGATAGATATGTAAAACAGAATTATAAAGTAAGTGCAAATGTGCTATTTAGTGTGGTGTGATTTGTATAGTTTAACATTGTGTTCATGTAGACCCACGACTTTGACGTTGCTATTCGCATTCGTTTAAAGCTAATGGCACCCTACTCATTGATACAGAACGTAATAGTCTGCGAAAGTTTTTGTTTACATTCGTTATAAAAAGCGGGAAATGGACTTGTGGTTCAGTTTTACGTGAATTATTATTATTTTCTTTTTTTTTATGTTTGATCGTCTGCAGCAGCTCATATATATTCCTAGTCATTCAAATAATACACTTCTTGGATATTTCAGACAGTATCTTCAGCAGTTGTAAATTTATCGCGAACACAAAAGATTGTAACTCAGAAGTTTAACTTAAACATCTGTTCTAAGCTATCCCAGGACTTGATTTGCAGTTTCCTTGTATGGCTTTAATATGCCTAAAATTAATTTCCACTTCAAAGCGAATGTACAATTTTCATTAAATTATAAAGAACGTAATTTTATGTAAGTTACAGATAAACAACAAATCGGTTAATCCAATCTAAAGTTACTCGCAAAAGAAATTTTACCAAAGGGTAAGAACTTTTGTCGCAGACTGTACTCTGTTATAGGCTTACAAAATGTTTATACATTTCAGAGATGTTCCCAGAAATGTCCATTCAAATTAGGGCTGTTATGCACTGATAGTAGTAACAGAAAAAAGAAACCTTTGTGAAATACTTTTCCTATTAAGGTGTATGTACACTTAACTTATATATCGTGTGTGTAACAATTTTATTTTCTTTTTCTTTTCAGTTGAATGCGCGTGGCAGATTCCTCGTCTTAATCAACGAGACTGGCTCTTCTTGAAGTAAAGAATTCGCGTGTGAAGGAGGTGAAATGGCTCATCTTCCTGCATTGGTACTGAGAGAAATATTCTCCTACTTGCCAGTTGAAGATTTGATCAACGTAGATGACGTGTGTAAACGCTGGACAAACGTTCAAAGGGATCCATATATGTGGAGAAATTCATTATTTAGTTGCGAAGAAATTGTGTCTTTAAATCATATCTTAATGTCTTGGAGCACGCACCTTTGTTGGAGGTCTTAAACGTTAATCGGAGGCGAAAGTAGGTGTTACGTGTTTAAATATGCACACCCTCGCAATTAGTACAATGATTGCTGAAAGACACCTTGAAAAAATTGCACATAATTGTAGGAAAATTAAGGCGCTAGGATTTTTATTTGTTGATCCGCCGCAAGGAATTCCCCATGTGATTTCAAAGTTCTGTAATTTACAAAGATTAAATATATGGTCTTGGCAGTACATAGTCAACCCACCAAGACTCATTGTTGATGAATGTCCATATCTTGAAAAACTCTATCTTATTGGTGCAACCATGCTTGATTCTGATCTGTTATGTTTAATAGAACAGAGAAAAGAAACATTACGGGTACTTATCATCGATGGAACTGTTGAATGATTCCTTTGCTAGAGATGTTGCCCCCAACATAGCAAAATGACGTCCCAGGGACATCTGACGGATCTCCTGGCAGGATATCGGGACGTCCGTAGGACGTCCTGTTAAAGTCCCGTTTACATCCATGGGACGTATAGTTATAATTAATTTTTCGTATAACTATACGAAGGCATATCCTTCGTATAGTTATAATTAATTAAATAATAATAATAGTAAGGTCGATTTAATTTATAGAAATTCCAGGTAGGTAATCCCGCACGGCTTTCCGGGGGACATCCAGGGGACCTCCATACGGGATGAACTGTTTGTATTTCCCACAGAGTTATCCCACGGACGTCCTTAGGACATCGCTATGGGAGCAGGACCATTCTGACGGTAATGGGATCTAAATGGGACGTCCCAGGGACGTACTCTGCTATGTGGGGGCCTGTTGTAGAACATTTAAATTTATGTAAGTGTACAGGGATAACGGAGAGTGGGTTGGCACTTATTATTGAAAGGTGCAAACAATTAAAAGCATTGAATATCGTGGGATTGCCTTATGCAAGAGGAAACGTTCGTGATCTCATCCCGATGTTCCTAAAATCATTAAAACATTTACATCTCGATCAAATGTTTATGAATAAGGAACATAGTTCAAGGGTTCGTCAGTTCCTCGATACTATGCCCACATTGTTACTGCAACTACGAGTTACTACTGTTTCAGTTCCATCAAATTATGATGTGTTTCCTGAATATTGCAGTGATTGGTAATAACTTGTGATCCAATTTGTAATAAAAGTGGAGTTTCTTTTATAGATATTAGGTATACTTATGTAGAAATAATTTATTGTATTTTGATGTGTTTTTCTTGCAAAGTAATTACAAATATTTCAAAGTCACATACTTGTAATATGTTGTTAAGGTAAAATTAGTTGTCAAAAGCTCCCCATTTCTGTATTGGTGCTGTTTCACAGATAAAAACCCTTTTTCATTATAATTGTATTTTCTGTGATAAATTGTAATTATTTCATTTAAATTTGCTGGCTGTAGCAACAACTCCCTGGAGTCCTATTTACTGCAGCCATCCTTGTTTGAAACTTCGTGGTGTGTTTCACACAAATTGTAAAATTCGACGAGAATGATCGTACTGAATTGGGAGTGCTAGTATAACACTTTTATAATACAGCATTTCTAATTTTTCAGCGACATTTTTTAATATGACCAATCAAATGGCACCGTGGTATATATCATAATTTGAGAAAAGAGAATATTGTTAGTATTTTCGTTGTCTATGTTAAGAAATTATTTCAATCAATGGACATTTGAAGTACGTCTTGGATATGCTTCAAAGATATTATAATTCTATCGAACTATGCTCAACCAACAAGTAAACCTATCGATGCTTCAAACTGCTTGTTCGACCAAGCTTGGCAGAGGAATAGGGTTTATCAGGAAACTATAAGAAAACATGATTTAAAAAAGTGCTTTCCCCATAAAGACGGGCAGTGTCCAAAAGTTTCATCCATAAGAATGAACACTTATAGCGTGATCTAACGCATGTTTATTTGTAAAATCCTTGAAATAATGGAAAATAAATACACATGAATGGATACCAGGTCAATGCGCCATCTTTTAGAGGGTATGTCTGTCACGGCCGCCATCTTGAATGTTACTCGATTGTTTTGAATGGGAAGGGGGTCATGTAAAATATCAATCTGGGCTAGAATTTTCCTCTTAATAACATTGTTGAAGTCAGTTTTACCATAAATGTATTTTTGAGAGATAATGAGATATGACATTAGTATGCGTAGTTAACTAAAATGTCTGGAAATACTCTGTTAGACTTCAAACATTGTAAGAAATGAAAACCTAAATCCACAACTAATGAGCTTTGGGTAGGCGGTCACCAACACCAATTTGTGCATTTGGTCTTCATTTCTTGCACTGTTTCAAGAACAATATTTCCATACTTTCTAGTTAACTATGCATACTAATGTCACATCTCATTATCTTTCTTAAAAATGAATTTATGGGAAAATTGTAGCCCAGATTGATATGTTACATGACCCCATTCTCATTTAAAACAATCAAGTAACATTCAAGATGGCGGTCATGACAATCGTACCCTCTAAAAGATATCGTATTGACCTGTTAAACATTCAAGTGTATTTATTTTCTATTATTTCAAGCATTTTTTTTAGGTAGATTTCGAAGAAAAAAATATACCTATTGAGATCGGTACGATATGAAAGTATATATTTATATATTAACACGCTAGCGTTCATAATTTTGAAGATATTTGAACCAAATGTTTATATGTTGTTTCTAGGCTTAATAGCTCGGTTATGTTCGTTAATGAGCAAAATCGGTCGCCATCTTGGATCCAAAATGGCCGCCGAACCCATTGTTGTATAGAATACACAGCCTAAACCGCTGGGGCTATTGAAATCAAATTTGGCATAAAGGTACAACATCACTTTTTGATTACGAAAATGTTACCTAATGAGTTCAAAGACGCCATCTTGGATCCAAAATGGCGGAAGTAAGAAATCTATTTTCCGTATTGTTTGAGCTAGAGATACGAAATTTGACATAAAGGTGTATTGTCACTAGTAGTTCAAGAAAATATTACGGAATGTTGAAAAAAATCGCCATCTTGGATTCAAAATGGCCGCCGAACCCATTGTTGTATAGAATACACAGCCTAAACGGCTGCAGCTAGAAATATCAAATTTGGTAACACTATACATTATCATTTGTATGTTACTAAAATATTACATGATGTATCCAAAGACGCCATCTTGGATCCAAAATGGCGGGCCTAAAACAACATTTTCCACACCGTTTGAGCTAGAGATACGAAATTTGGCATAAAGGTACATTATGACGAGTAGTTTAGGGAAATATTGTAACATTTGGGAAAAGTCGCCATCTTGGATCCAAAATGACCGCCCAAAATCCCATTTTGCACACCGTTTGAGCTGGATAAATGAAATTTTACTTGAAGTTGTACCATCACAAGTAGGTCACGACAATATAAGAAAACTTTCAAAAAGTCGTCAACTTGGGTCCAAAATGGCCGCCCCAAAAACCCAATTTCCAAATCATTGAAGGTAGAGAAACGAAATTTTCTTTGAAGGTGTATGACCAAGAGTAGGTTACAATAAATGGTGCAAACCTTCCTTTTGGGGGCGCACCCCCCGTGGGAGGGTGCAGATGGATACCATGGTGGTGTAGTGCTGCAGGGAGATTTTAGTTAAGATAAAGGAGGCGCATCCTCTCAAAAGCACTGAAGTTGGGGGGCGCATCCCCTACGGCAGCGCTCCAAGCGAAACAAAGCGAGTATATATATATATATATATATATATGTCTTGTGGGGTATCGTTGAACAGCTCTTGATGAGTAATCTACAAATCAATAAATAGTTTCTCGATAGCTCTAATATAAGGCGAGATTTGAATTTTTGAAAAGAAAAAAAAAACTTGGAGATCTACCTCAGCCTGTAGGCCTATCGAAAGGGATTTTTTAAAATAATCTTTTTCTTTTGTGACTTACACTATAGATATTTATTCTTATGAATAAAACTTTCGCCAGTGCGTCCGTCTTTATGGACGAAAGCACTTTTAATCATGTTTTCTGGTGGTTTCTTGATATGCTCTACTCCTCTAGGTTTACTTGTAAGAACAAATTTTAGATCATGAGCTAAGACCAGCCTAATAGCTATAAGTTGTATTCAACTCAGAGAGGATCTCTGTTTCGTCCTAAATTCCAACTTGAATTAAATGAAATGTGAACATTTATTTTTCTTTGCAAGATGTGTATGCAACTACAAATAGGAAGTCAACCAGTTTTTCGGTTGTGTGACGTGGAGCCACATTTTACTATCAGGAGGAAACTAATGTTTTCAAGGAGTATGGTCTTTTGGTATTTCGCTGCAGAAAACACTGTATTCCCCTCCCGGATATTTTAGGTATCTGAACACGTACAATGCTGCATGATTTTTTATTGATTGATTGTGTACTTTTTATCATTACCGTTGTCCGCCATTTCAAAAAACCTGACCTAGTATATTTATAACACTGGTCATATGTAAAGAACAAATGCCAGTTCGTTCTGTGCCGTGGAATTAACAATACATTTAACCGCTTAAATTAAATAACAAGGCAAAAGCAACAGCCGACGGTCATCATGCAACATGCTTTCTACAGTTGATAATTCATGCACAACATACTTTACTTAACAAATCTTGTGCTTCGATAGAAAATCTTACATTATGTTAATCTTTGGGAAAATATTTTCTTTCTATAACGTTCGACATTCAACATATCATATAATGGATATGGAAGTACTATTAATCACATTTTATATTTATCTGAATTATCAATAGTCTTCCAGGTCGGACAATCTCAACCATTTCCATGTTTATGACTTCGCTGTAGAAGTTCAGCAAACGCCATGCATAAGTCTCTCACTTAACTATGTAGAAGTCCTGTAAGCGGGCTAACTTCAATGAATGTACATGGATATAAGGCGTAGTCTCCCTCAGTCCTACTAGCCTAATTATGGCTTGAAACGTCATCTGAGGAGTATAATTGTTATAGTGATTACTTAGCATTGTTGTGTTCTACAATCAGTAAGTGTCATTGTTGTGTCAATATATGTCAGTTGCTGTTACCGCCCATACAATTCATTTTATCTTAATAAATGTCAGTGTGATAAAAATGAAAATCTGGTACACTCTCTCAGATCTACTTTATGTGAGATGTACATTAACTGGATGTAACAGTTCAGAATTAGTGCCCCAGCCAGGAATAGCCTCAAGCCTTTCACGTCAGGTGACGACAAGTAGGATAGCAATGGATGACCTAAGAATTGATGCAAATAGCTCCTCTTATTGACGTTTGGAGTCTTCGAGTTTCCCGCGACAAAGTGCTATCACTGGATGCCTTTTTATGGACCACGTCAATGTTGTATTCAAACAATAATCGTACCCCGTTAAATGGAAAGTCAAATGCCCTATTGAATGTAGAATGTGATTGGGGTGGATCACTCATGAACTACCGTTCAATGAAAGGACGTTGGAAGTGCGTTCTTACGTATGTTATGACGATCACTTGCAGTGTATCGTATCCAAGCCAAACGACACGGCCCAAAGAGACTATTGTTTAAAAGAAAAGTTATCTGGGGGAACCTATTTCCTCTCGTGCCTCTCGGTAAGCAATGCCACAGCACTACTTAGGGATTCAAGAGACCAATGTGAAGATCTCTCGTATTAAAGAGATCTGGGAAGATTTCTCGCCACCTTTCAAGAGACTATAAACCTCTCGCAGCTCTGAAGAGATTGCTAAGGATATCTCGGGGTAAAGCCATTAATTAAAATAAACAATTATGAATCAATTGGCGCACTATTTAATGTGCTTTGTACGTTCTACATTGCATATACCAGTTCTCCGGGGTTCTGCTGATGCATATAATAAATGATAGCATACACGGATTTTCTGCGTTTAATTACATATGTACCTTATGTAGTTTTATACTGCTAGGCTTGGCTAGTTATTAAGCCTTTAAGATACTTTACTTTTGTTAAAAACAATTAATAATAATAGAAATAACTATAGGGTTTTTTTTTTTTTTTTTTTTGGTAAATAGGCATGTCCGCGCGCCATCTCACTGTACTGTTACGTGGCCCGGAGGCAGTCATATGGTAAAAATTAGGTACTTAATGTCTCTATAGATCAACACCATTAGCGTCTCTACTATACATTCACGTGTAGACCTATCTCATAACAAGCTTCTAAGCCGTACCAATAAATATGTTTCGTTCTGAGAAACGTGAAGAGCGCTATTGTATACTTCTGTGTTTTTGCATAGTTGTCTACTTGATTTTGGATAAATTGTATTCGAATTTTTTTGAGTGATCTTAAACATCGTTGCGGACACATATATGTATAGAGAGGTATTGAGCGTCAAAAGCTTGCTGTTGTTTATAAAAATATTAAGAGGTGACCAGTTATGACCTGTTAGCATTTTTTTTGTATCTCGTTTTGAATTAAATTGAGCAGTTTTTTTTTTTACTGCGACGTTAAATTGTTGACGACAGAAAACGTAAAATCACATCTATTTCTCTACCTAACATAGAAAACATTAACTGCCACGCTAGGAAAGAAATGAGGTTCCCTGGGGCCACGGGGGGCATTTTTCTGAATATGAGTGTGAGTTATATACGCTTCACGCAGCTCAGGGTGAAAAACAAGCGTAAGTTAAATACAACTCATATGGCAGTCAACGTGTTTTAACGTACTTGCTTCAATTGACTGTTGTTGGCAACAGTGAATGGGTAGCACCAAACCATTCACGTTACGCGATTTATTCGATTACCATCAAATTCGGAGTCGGGGTTCCATTTTGTGAGGTGTTTGGTTCGTCGATATTGTAGAAAATACAACAGATTAAATTCGATCGATTGCGAGGAAGATGAGTTAATACAATGGAAATTACTTGATTTCCCACTCTGTTTTTAATTTATTTTTACTTTTGAGAGCAGTATTGCTGTGCGTAATATTTGTGTGTGCACCTCTTTCAGAAAAATAGAAGTGAGTTTGATATTGTAAGAAATGTTCACCGTTCTGTGACTTGTCAACTTCTGTGTTACGGTAATAAGGATTAAGTATTGTTTAGATCAGCCAGACAAGGTAAAATTTACAGGAAAAATGTAACATTTCCAAAGTGTAAAATGAGGCCGAACGAGCGAGAAGTACAATAGAGTATTGCTTGGGCATTGGGGTGAGAACATGGAGTGAGTGTTAAACGTCACGCAATTGCGTGTAATGAAAAAAAGTGGATAAACTTTACATTATGGCCCGCAGTTTCTGCCACCTACTGAGTGGGATGTACGCTCTGTTCCATTCATTACTTTGTCACTACTATTCACAGACACACCCATAAAAACGTGACGACGGCCAGCAATCCAAGAAATGTTACGAAAACCCATGTGCCATTATTATTTCCATAGATACACACTCGACATGGTTGCTGCGGATGAATAATACTGGCGGCAAATATGCACTCGATTGAAGCAACATTTAAATATGGCGGCTGATATTTATTAATATATTTCGTAACGTGGGTTAGGTTATGTCAGAAAAGTTAGGTTAGTTTCTTTTTTTCATTGTACGCGATGCAAACCGCGCACATGACGTCAGCCCCCAACCACGACGCCAACGCGAAGGAAGCCAGGTAGTTCCACCTTTTCTCATTCGTGTCACACCTTTACGACCATAACAGTACCTTAAATTATAGTACACACATTTCCCTACAACTTGAAAATATTCCTTTTCTCCTGTAAATTTTACATTAATTTCTTAAATAAGTATTACTATTAATATCCCCCAGAATATTGTATTGGAAATAATAGTTACCTTCTTCCCGCCGTTAAATCAAACAAATGTTATTCTGGTAGCTATGAGACGGTTCTATTGTCTTTTTTTGGGTGGGGGAGGGCAATAATGTCCTTGGAAATAAAATAAAAATATTGTTATATCTTTGTAAATTGAAAAATATATTAAATTAACGTAACCAGATCGCCTTCAACTATTAAAAAATGTTTAATTATGGGAATGAAGTGAAAATATACGGCAAAAACTTTGCAGTTCTGTACTGAAGACGGGTTAAGATTGGAAGATGCATGCTTATGAAGCAAAAGCAGTTTCATAAAAGAAAAACACGTTATTCCTGCTGTTTAAAACTTGATTTAGTTGTATAACAATAACCGTTGATGATGGTAAGTACTTTCTGGAATATTGTACTTCGCTCCGTTTTATCATTATATATTTATTATGTTAAGTACTGGTGTGCTAGATGTATTATTAAAAATTACGTTCATTCTGCTATGAGCAGGCGATATTTTACTTTCGAAATAAGGTAAACGTATTTCTTGATACGTTGGACTTTTGAATACCACAGTATTATCAAGAGTTGTCGAGTTAAAATTTTCTCCACCATCTGACGGCAGAAGTTTTAGCTGCATTCTCCGTGTTGGTTGTAACTTGACAACTCTGTAATGCGGTGACTATGCAGTTGGTGTTGCCAGATTTCTAGAATTTCAATACGGGACAGATTACGACAGTTAAGTGACGGAGACACTAAAAAGTGTATTATTGAAATTTAAGCCCGTATACTTACTTACTCAATGGCTTACGGAACTCGCAAGTTCATCGCCGCAGTAAAACGTTCTCCACAGGATCATTCCAGTTTTCATCACCAACAGCTACTTCTCGAAGATGCCTTCTAATATTATCCTCCCAACGTCGTCTCGGTTTTCCTAACGGTCTCTTTCCCTCCAGTTTACCAACAACGATGGGATATAATTTTCGTTTCTGTCCCATCCGAATTACATAGCCTGCCCACTTTAGTCGTCGCGATTTCATTATTCTTACTACGTCAGGTGAGTCGTAAAGTTCGTGAAGTTGTTCATTATGCAGTCTCCTCAATTCCTCGGTCATCTTGGCACGTATATCTATCTCAAAACCTTATTTTCAGACTCACGTAATCTATGTTCATCTGCTAGGGTCGTACTCCAACTTTCGCAACCGTAAAGTATTAATGGCAGAATAACCGTTCTGTATATTTTCAATTTCAACTTCCTTGATATTAATCGCGATGTTAGGAATTTCTGGACTGAGTAGAAACATGCGTTGCCCGTTACTAAAGGACTTTTTATTTCTTCTGCGATCTCGTTGTTTCTTGTTACATATGGTCCAAGAATTTAAACTTTTTTACTTTCTCTGTGTTCTCATTCTTAGTTGTCAAATACCTATTTCCGTTATTCCCTGTGTTTCGGCTTGTTATCATGTATTTTGTTTTCTCTACGTTTACCTGTAGACCTATCTCATCGTACGCTTCTACTAGGACATCGATGTTACTTTGTAGTGAATCTATATCGTCCCCTATTAAATCTACATCATCCGCGTTCGAGGCATTATTTTTTTCTTCACAACAAGTGAATATTAGCTTTGAAATGTAAAACTCTTGTTTCCTTAAAATTACATAACTGAAGTTATTTTTATGACTAAAATGAGATCAGTATATCTATAAATGCATAGTATAAATTTATTAATGGCCTTTAGGCATCTTAGGTTCAGGCCACATAGTTGTAATCACGGCAGAAGTGAAGTGGTTAAATACGGGAAGAAAAGCAGTGTTGTAAAGACATTTCTCACCTTAAAAAGACGGGAAATCCCGAATAATACGAGACATCTGGCAATTCTATGCGCAATATATATAATGAAATTATGAATGTGACAATGTTACCAAGCCTTACCTTAATAATAAAATATCATAACTTGGAGACGTTGATGAAAATTGTGGTCACAACATTTCACTTGATCCAATCGTGCTTCATCGAGTTGATATATTTTTTTGTATTTTGTGTTCAACGTAAGTTTTATATTTTATGTTTAGAGTACGTGGCAGTTGTAATCGATTAAACTAATAAAAGAACATCACTTTCCGTACAACTGTTTGACATTCAAAAATTTTGCTCATTGTAATGCAGTAGTCACGAAGGACGATTATCTTCTGAATAAAGTCAATTTAAAACACGTAGAAAGATTGTGTTTGGTATGTATTGCGTGTATTGAAATGGAAATTGTTTTAGGTACAGTGCTTACGAAAAATAACATGTTTTCCAGTTAACTTAAATGTTTAATATAATGTTTCCTCATCAGTAATGTGAAACTTTACTAAGAAGTTTATAACACAGGAAGCATATTGGAACGCCACTCAGATGTCTAGTACTAATGGACTGAACACCCAACAGGTATGCTTGAATAACTTTTATTAGTTAATCCTTAGAGCCAAAACTGGTCTCGGATTTCCGTGCGAGAGTGAAATGAAGAGGTCTTATGGGAGTAATACTACGCCTTCTGCCTTGCTGGTTCCCTGTAAGAAAAGTAAGTTGGATGCAAATTTGGGAGTAGCTTAGATAAGAATACTCCAACCAGAAGTTAAGTTTAGAATATGAAATCCGAACAAAAGCACCAGAGGTGCAAAAAAAGTTCGTCAGCCGTAAAAAGTGGTGAAATGGAGGATGGATGAGCCAAGTTCCTTGGTGATAGCATGTGTGAGGAACATTGGAAGTTGCCGCGAGGTGGCAAGGTTCATGATGTTCGAGCCTTAGTGTTGGTTGTGGGCGTGGTGGGTTTTAGGGCCGCCACCAGCCTTATGTGCAGAACGCACTTCTGTGTCTTTTACCTTTAGTACACCTTTAGCTTCAAGACTATCGTGTATGGGGTCATGCCACTCCAAATCATCACAGCTCCCAACCCGACCATCTGAAATTTGCACGAAACTTCGTAGGATGACAATAGTAATGTACATATGTAAAATATTAGCCCTTAGTGATACAAGGTATTCATACAGCAGGGTTGCCAACACGAGAAAAAACGTTAAAAAGATGCGTACATGCTCAACAACAAAAAATCATGACTTGGCTTCCAATTGTGAAAGAACGTTGAGCTTGTTTTGAAGCTGATAAAATGTAATTTTGATTTTTTTAAAAATAATTTTACAGAAAAATATTAAAGGTAAAATAAAATAATGGCTGAGCAAAGCACTACAATTTATTTTAAAACATTAAAATTTTTGTAAACGTTTTCGCCGACTACCAAAACACTCGGCTTCCTCAGACACACTAAATCATATACACAACACAACCTTCAGTGAGACAGTTCCGTGGTTCCTGATTGGCTCTTATCAGAAGTTCCCAGCCAATCCCGTACCGACTACAAAAAGTGAATTTTTAATTAACTCCCCTGCTCCTACTACCTTTATCTTACAAAATCAAACTAAGCCCTTTTCCTCTTCCTTCTTGTACAAACTATTTAAATAAGAAAATAAAATAAAATAGAAACTAAATAAAATAAAATAAGATAAGCAATAAAATAAACAAAACTAATTATACAATAAAAGAAAAATAAGGAAAACTAAAAATATATACAATAAATAAAGAAATAAATAAAACTAAAAAGTTAAAAATAAAATAAAGAGTAAATAAATAAATAAAAAGCAGAACGGTACATCCTTACAACAATAATACAATCTATATTTTCAGGCTTCTCAATAACTTATCCCACTGGTCACCAAATTTAAAGTCCCCGTTCCAGTTCATCGCTTTTCCACCTTCAACTTCTATAAATCGTGCTTCTTTCCATTTTCTGACCGTCCTTCTGTCTTCCTGTCCTAACACTTTTACTTCACTCCAATCCACTAAATGTCCCGTGTCTCTTATATGTTTATATATAGCATTTCTGTCCCTCTTCAGCCTAATATCAGCTTTATGTTGCTTTATCCGCTCTTTTAACCTCTTTCCCGTTTCGCCTACATAACACATTTCACAATCACTACACTGGATTCTATATATCACTCCCTTTTTCTCCATAATTTCCTTCCCCTCCTCTTCTCTCTTCACTTTTTTCTTCTTCTTTTCTCTTATGACGTCCAGTAGCCTTTTGCTTCCTTTTCTGTAAGTTGAAATACCTCCCATCTTCTTCAACGTTCTCTTTATCACTTCTGTATCCTCTCCTATACTCTCTATCCCCCACCATAGTTTCTTCTCTTCTTCTCCATATTCCTTTTGTTCCGCTCTTTCTTCTCCTTGTCTCTCGGTCTCTCCTTTCCTTCTTAACTTCAACCTCCTCTTATCATATCCATTTCTCCTTAACTGCTCATGAAAAACTGTTATCCCTTCCTCTGCCTTTTCTTTTTCACTGCTGACCTGCCTAATTCTTTCTTCCATGTTTCTTATGAAGTTTCTCTTTGTCGAGTAATCCACATCACTCCTAGCATGGCAATAGTTCCCCGACGCACAACTTTTTTGGTACCATTCCGTGTATATCTTCCCTTCCTTCTTCTTAATCCTCATAT
>JAGDQP010008674.1:0-13668 GCA_022664845.1 Lepisma saccharinum | reverse complement strand
AAATTTTAATTTTTTAAAATAAATTGTAGTGCTTTGCTCAGCCATTATTTTATTTTACCTTTGGTATATAAAAGCAAAGCTTTCGTATGGAGAATATCATAGAAAAATATTGCATTTTCCATTTCAAGGTCACATTATGTAAACTTTGACCTTGAGTATCTCAGAACGTGTATCTTAATTTTGTTTAAATATTAAGTATTATTAGATAGTTAAATCCATTCTAAATTTGGTACAAGTTTCATTTTGAGATGACTTTGGGAGCAGGACTTTGTTTTGTTTTATCACTGTTTTGGGGAGTAGTCGAGGGTTTACCATTAAAATCTTTTTGGTTAAAAAAAAAAATCTGGTACTGCAAGATAGTGCACTATGATGCGAAGATGAAACAATCACGCCGAATGTTCAGGTAAACTCGTATTGCTGTTTGAGTTCAGTATCTTGCTTAGAGTTGCAATGAATGGGATGGAATATGGATACTACCCCGAGCACTGATCGTTACTCCTTAGTAATTATTATATCTACCTGCTCCTAGTAATCTAGAGCTTAATATGGGTTATTGGATGACGGTATCTTTAAGAATAGCGTTTAGTAATAATTATTGAAAAATACTCAACCGTAGGAGATCTTGTACAGTCACGGAAAATGGTATTCCGGGAGCCTAGCAATTAGTTTGTATTTCACTTACTTATATTTCCCAGGTTGATAGGCACCTTATAGGCAAAGCCTCCCACATGCCGTTTCTCAGACATGACACGGCTTAATCATATCTGCCTGTCTAGCCCATAAATATAAGTTAAATAAAGAACTAAATGCTAGACTCCCGCAACTATACACTGCTGGTCTTTGATACATTCTATCCAGACTTAATAACCATAACAGTTTCCTTTTAATTATAAGTAACTGTTACGTTTGTTTTCTGAAATTAATTTGTTTTATGATTAAAAGTAAGTGATACATTAAACATTGCGCAAGGTTTTTTTTTTAAAATGTACTTTGTCTCAGGTATTAAAAAATCTATGTTCTCATCAAAGCATTGCTAAAATCGTTTACGACCTTGTCTGCAGCAGCTCGTATATGTTCCTAGTCATTCCAATAATACACTTCGTGGATATTTCAGACAGTATCATCATCAGTGTAAAATTTATCGCAAATACAAGAACTTTTAACTCAGAAGTTTTACTTGAACATCCGTTCTAAGCTTTCTGTGGAGTTGGTTTCTAGTTTCCTTGTATGGCTTTAATATAGATTTCCTATGTCTAAAATTAATTTCCACTTCAAAACGAATGTACAATTTTCAGTAAATTATAAAGAACGTAATTTTTTGTAAGTTACAGAAAAACAACAAATCGGTTAATCCAATCTAAAGTTACTCGCAAAAGAAATTTTACAGAACTTTTGTCGCAGACTGTAATCTGTTATAGGCTTACAAAATGTTTATACATTTCAGAGAGACAGTCTATCCTCAGAAATGTCCATTCAAATTAGGGCTGTTATGCACTGATAATAGTAACAGAAAAAATAAACCTTTGCGAAATACTTTTCCTATTAAGGTGTATGTACACTTACCTTATATATCGTGTGTGTAACAATTTTCTTTTCCTTTTCTTTTCAGTTGAATGCGCGAGGCAGATTCCTCGTCTTAATCAACGAGACTGGCTCTCCTTGAAGTAAAGAATTCGCGTGTGAATGAGGGGAAATGGCTCATCTTCCTGCATTGGTACTGAGAGAAATATTCTCCTACTTGCCAGTTGAAGATCTGGTGAATGTAGGTGATGTGTGTAGAAGATGGAGAAACGTTCAAAGTGATCCATATATGTGGAGATGTTCAGAGTTTGTTTGTGATGAAACTTTGTCTTTAGATGATATCTTACATGTCTTGGAGCATGCACCTTTGTTGGAGATCTTATACCTTGATCGGACGCGAAATTTAGATAGAATTCTTGATAAAGTACGTGTTACGTATTGTAATATACACATGCTTATAATTGCAAATAGAATTTATGAAAGTCAACTTGAAAGAATTGCACATAATTGTAGGAAGATTAAAGTGCTTGAAGTTTTAAATGTTGAGTTAGTGCCTCTGCGGAAAAGAACTATCAGTACGATTTCAAAGATTAATAATTTACAGAAATTATCTATGGGGTATTATCAATGTTTACCAAACCGACCAAGAGTCATTATTGATCGATGTCCATATCTTGAAGAGCTCTATATTATTGGTGCAACGATGCATGACTCTGATCTTTTATGTTTCATAGAACAGAGAAAAGAAAGATTACGAGTACTTATTATTGATGGAACTATGTTGACTAAAGCCTCTTTGTGCAAGTTAAGCGAATTAAAGTCACTCCGAGCCTTAACATTGATCCGCTGTGAAACAATGGATATGGATATAGCACAGACTATCCGAAATCTAAATTTGTTGGCTCTACGTTTTCCATGCAATCCTACACTTACCGCAAGTATCATGTGTTCGCTTTTGACGAGTGATAGCATGCGTAACTTAAAACCAGTTAAAAGCATTGAATATCGTGGGATTGCCTTATGCAAGAGTAAACATTCTTGATCACATACCGAGGTTTCTAAAATCATTAATACTTTTACATCTCGGTCGAATGTTTGAGGATGAGGAGCGTGCTTCAAGAGTTCGTCAGTTCCTGGATACTGTTCGCACATTGTTACCGCAACTTGAACTTGGGGTAACTAATCTTGATGATTTTTTCCCCAGAATATAACAATGAGTGGCATTACTTGTGGTCTGATTTGTAATAAAAGGGGACTTCCTTACTGGTGTACTTATGTAGAAATATTTTCTTGTATTTTGATTTGTTTTTCTTTCAGATTAAATACAAACATGTCGAAGTAACATATTTGCAATATGTTTTGAAGGGAAAATTGGTTGTCAACAGCTTCCCGTTCTGTATTGGTGCTGTTTTACATATAAAACCCTTTTTTTCATTAAAATTATATATTTTTTGACAAATTGTAATTATTTCATGTAAATTTGTTGACTGTGTACCGCCCCTAGTTCGGTACATTTCTAAATTTCCATATGACGTCATCCTTTTCTGATAGTACAGTTTTCTTCCGGTAGGTGGACTTGATTGTTGTTTCCTTAGTGGTGATTTAAAGTTCTTTTAATGTGTACAGTTATTTCATTTTTTACATGTAGTATTAAATAAGCAAATTTCAGCATTATTAGCAAGTTTCTGTGTGTTTGGTAGGTTTTTTTTCCCCTACCGTTTTTCGTTGTCGAGATTAGATCGTTGTATCCGGCGGTTCAGCAAGATTTCCGTCGTTGAATAAATTATAATGTATTTAGTGATTTGAAGTCAAATTCTTTACAACATGTAGAGGAAAATTATTTTTCTGAAGTGAAGAACCCTTGGAAGTAAAAAAAAAATCACTTGTATCGAGCATTTTAGCTAGTGTGAGTGCTAATATTTATCTGCAAGGCTTTTATGACCACGTGAAGCTGTTTTGACTTCAACACTTCATCCAAGTATCCGGAATTTTCTATTCCATCTTTTCTGGTGGAGGACGAAGTTGTGTTTGTATTTCTTTCTCACACTCTGCGATCCATGATGATTAGCTTATGTTACGAGAATTTGAAGATCATCGGTATGTTGAACTAAGCTGTCATTTCTTCCCTCTTCCAATGGAGCATCTTACGAGTTAGTGATATGAATTTCTGCAAGTAAGTTTCAAAATTATACATTTTTCGGACAAAAATCAATATATAATAGTAAACTGTATCTGAAATTTAGACAAACCAAGTTTCAATATGTTTCGAACTTTGTAAATTTTTCATTCGGAAACAGTTCAAAATGACATAAAATTTGGAGATTTATTTTGGCAGCTAAAAATTTTCTGTTAAATAATTTCTGCTATACTTTGATCATATATTTTCAGTAAATTCAACGATGAGAGTCTTGTTAGCTGCTGCCTGTAAATAGTGATGTTCGTGTAAAATTTTCTTTTGGTTATTTTTTTCCGTTAAACCTCTTTGGGAATTGTTTTCATTTTAAATTTCGGGGAAAGGAAAACCGAATTTTGTGTTGTGTTTGTGTTAATGTCTTGCATGAAATGGTAAACGATCTCAGACAGTCGTTATCAGTTGAGTAAAATCTCTTTTGACTCGTTTATTTTGATTAACTTCTAAATTTATTGCTCCCCTGATAACGACTGCCTTTGTACGTATTTGTGTGTAAAATAGTTAGTGTAAAGTGCTTCTGTCAGTTACGTGCAGTTATTAAGTTTTATTGTATTTTTTTGGCTGATGGTTTTTCTATATTTTGTTCAAAGTAGATATTTTTGAAGCAAGGAACATTTATTAAGATTTCAAATATTTGCAAAAATGCTAATTGTAAATTTGTCATTTCGAAAATTTTTAGTTGCAAACTTTCTGGCAACATTGGTTTTTGCGTAAGATGTGTTTGTCAATTATCAACAAGCAAGAAATAATAAATAGGGATAAATAAGAATTAAAAAAATGATTTCAGAATAAACTTGTTTGCTAAGGCTCATGTAAGGTAAGAAAATACCAATTCTCTTCGTTATGTAAATTTAATATTCCACTTATATACATAAAATGTTGAAACCCTTTTTCGAAATAAATAGTTTAAGAACCAGTACTTTATTTTTTCTTTACAGCTAAGTTTTGGTGTAGTACAGCAAGTATATATCAGGGTTCCCATTCATTTGCCAAGATCAGATTCCCTGACTTTTCCAGGTCACTACTCTGACATTTCCAGGTACCCCATTTTGTATATATATCATAATTAAATGGGTAAACAAAGATCATAGTTGCATGAAAATAAAGACACATCAAAATATTTCACTGTATTCTTTTCTTAAATTGCTTCATGGTTGGCACATTAGGCTCCACGTAATTTCAAAAACGATCTAACATTAAATGCCTGCTGTAGCTAAATGAACTTCAAACAATAAGCTATCAAATTCCCTGACTTTTCCAGGTGAGTGGGAACCTGATATATTTTGAATAGAGTTGATCATTTAAGAAGTAAGATAAACTGGTACTAAAAGTAGAGTTTTCTCACAGCTTTCATTTTGTGTTCAGCTACTTCTGCTTTGAGTTTCAAGGCGATGTTATCCTTGTACAGTGTGGTTTCTAAATTAAACCGTTTCCTGATGAGCATGCCTTGAGTGGTAGTCGGCTCGTGGGTTTGTCAGATAGCATGACTAGCGTCGAGCATTTTTCTTCGTTTAGAGAAAATGTTTACGTATAGCAAACAGACTATTGTTTTAATACATATTTATTTTATGAAGTGTACTCTCAGGGGTGAGAGAGTGGTTAACTTTATGCTGCCTAAGAAGTGATGTAAGGTTGCTATACTATGGTCAGCTTGTGATACTGGTTCGAGTGAGTGTACCAGTTATTGGACGTTTAAGTGTTTGTAGCTGACATGTTTTAAACGTATACTGTACGACAATCCCCATTGGTCGGGTTGCCTTGAGGGTATGCTGATACAGGAACTATGACATTAGTGCCATGCAAGGTACAGATCGCTCGTTTGAAATCTGAGTGGGTGGCCGTTGACTGGGCTCAGCCTACCCACTGCCAGTAGTGGGACTGGTGTGCCTTTCACCCTTGCACTGAGTTTCCGTGAGAACTCCTAACACTACTGGTCATATGATGCTTTCCTCTGGGGATGTCACAACTGTAGCAGCTATCTGAAATCCTGTTTACTGCAGTCATCCTTGTTGAAACTTCCTGGTATTTGCTTTACACAAATTGTTAAATTCGACGAGAATGATCGTGTGAACTGAGTGTCAGTATAACACTTTTCATAATACAGCATTTCTTATTTTTCAGTGACACTTTTAAGACTGCTGAATGCGATAACGGCAGTTCTAAATTGATGAATGTGGCGACGTTGCCATCGCGCTTAGCTAGTGTAGATGTGCGCGAACACTGTGTTGAGTCGTGTGGATTGAAACTTTTTTTTTTTTTTTAATGATACTTCAAGAATTACAATTGTATGTTACGGAGTGTGACGTAAAATGTTATTCAGCTTTAAGGGGATGATGATTCAATTTGTGTCGTCGCTGGAAAGTTTACATTGGTGCTTATGGAGAGAAAATGGCTACCGATATTCTACTAAGGAAATGGATAACTTTAATAGGAAAGAAAAATTTTCAACATTCTTCAGAAGTTTATGAACGGGTTGACATACTTAAAACGTACATTTTTCTCCTAAATTTTTCAGAAAGAAATTGTTAAAAAATAAATTTATTTATTTTCTACAAATTACAATATTTGTAACTTTGGAACCGATTACGCTAGGAAGATGAACTCTTTTGTTTAATTTCTTATGAAGAAACAATTCTAATTTTTTCCAATGCAATAATACCTGAAACATCAATAAAATACTACTATTTTTGCATAGCTATTCCAGTCCACCAGTCAAAGGTTTGACGAGGGTTGACAAGAGACGTATCTATAAAAAAAAGTTGTGTCTTTTTATTATTGGAAAAACTATGAGTGAAGGAGGCACGTAAACAGAAGCAAAGCATCGGTCGAGAAAGCAGAAGCAGAAGGGTGAAATGCTGCTATCTCAACCGATGAAAGTGAAACAACCGGCTTTTTTCCCCTTTGCACTCAGAATAATTATTAGGTTAGTAGGTTACAATATACCTTTGATTTTTGTGGATAGAAAATGCCAGTATTTTGAATTCACTAAAATCTTTCACTAACTAACGAATTGATTTTTTTTATCTATTTCTCTTCCGAGGAAATGTTCTAGCTAATCCTTCCCAGACAGACAATTATGCAGAGAAATTACTTCTGATAGGCAAGCATTCTAAAATACGTCTTCGAATTCCAAAAATTCATTTTACATGGTTCATTCATTGTCATATGGTTATTAGCAGGGGTAAGTGCTAATAGTGTAAGTGCCCCCAAAGGAAAAATCGGATAACACAGTAGATATGCCAAGTTTCAGGCACTCGTACACGATACTTGTGGGCTCGAACTTTGCTGCTCACAAGTATCGACCCATTTCAATATATATATGACAGTTGGAAAAATGGCGTCTCCCTAGCAAAAGTTCCGCACCAGTCCGCTCTGTCCATTTTCTCTCTCCTACGCTGTGAAAACGCTTTTGCGAAACGTTGCTGCTTTTTTATCTTTGTGAAGTTTTTGTATATACTCTTTTAATGTGTATATCCTTTGTATAAGAATAGTTCGAAACGAGTAGTACTTTTTTATACCAATCTATTAATGGCAGTAAATTTTATATTGCGGTGCACGTAATCGAACAGGTCAAAATAGTATCGAAATATGATTTTCAAATGGAAACAATTCCAGTTTTTAGGACACTTTCTCGCCCGCAAGGGATTGAATATCAAATTTATTTTTTGTGCTCTATTAACATATCAAAGTATGTTGAAGGTTGATATATGCTTCTTTAATTATGAATTTTTGAAAATGTAAAAAAATGGTATTTTGTGCATATTGTTGACCGATCTCTGGTGGAATAAAATATAGAAATCTCATTTTCTCACAAGTTATAAACTTATATCAGGAGAAACTATGGTAAAAATTTGAACTGTGATATTTGACATTGAAGGTAACTACAAATTTGGTGCAAATTGGGGGCAATAATGCCCCTATGGCTTCCCCCCCCCCCCTCCCATTCAGGACTAAATGAAACCAGTATTTTCAGAAGCTTCAGACTTCCCTGATTCACATTAGAAATGTTAACACAACAAAAAAGTGTTCCGAAGGGTCAAAATCCAATATGGCCGCCAGCCGCAACATACAATTTTAAAAACCATACTTGTGTTACTTATTTTTTTTAGAGAAAAAACTAACAACAGTGGAATTATGAAACTTACCTTGTTTTATGTGGGAATTAACAGACAATTATCGAATAATATTGTTATGCGTATATTGGTCTACGTTGAGAAGAAAAAGAAGACGAATTTTTAAAGAATTGAATTTTTTACATAATTTTCTATTTCTCTTTTCCCTTACACACCACTGTTACTCTTAAACCTAAAAAATGTTGAGGAAAGAATGAGATGTTTACTCCTAGAAATATTGTAATGAATTGAGTCTTTAGTCAAATTTACTACTAAAATATTCTGTTATCTATCTTCAATCAACATACAAGAATCTATGGTTTACACTTGGTTAGTTAAGGAGAAAAAAATATAATATGTAAAGTAAAGCAAATTTGGACACAAAGCTTGAATTTACAAGAAAAAACAATATTTTATATAAAACATTGGTACATCGTAAGAATAAGACAATATATACATGATTGAAACATACTCAAACTTCTAAAACATGGTTTCCTTCTTATAAGTACTTCTACAGGCATATTTGGAACAAAATTTGACTGGCATCAGTTTTGTAAATCTACAAATTAATAGAAATTTCCCAGATATACAAATGCATAATCATACATTACGTAGGTATATATTTTCAGAATACTGTATAAATATTTTCGTAACACTACATTGATAAATAATATACGTTTCTCCATATGCAACATCGATAAATAACATTTTTAAATATAGAGTTTTTTTTAAATGGATTATCTTTTTCTGTCCATATGCGCACAAGAATTTGCAAATGAAGACAGAGTAGTCAGGTTACTATGACTAACAATTATAATGTTATATAATTTGTTATTTATAAAGTTAGTAGAATATACATAAAATTTATCAAATGCGTTAATTGATAAAGCATTTAAAGCAATAAATTTAGTGATGCATGATAAATATGATACATAATATACCATAATTAGACTACATAATGATAAGGATTTAAATAAGTAAAGTTGTCTTTGGTAAGTAATAACGAAGTAAATATGATTAGACAACGTTTTTCAATATATAATGATGTGTAAAAAATTGAGGGTATTTTTAATGAAAGCTTCTCACAAAATTATTATATAAGAAGTCTAAGGTCATAAATTACACAAATTTCTAATGTAGATGTTTATATGCTTAGATTATATTTATTAGTTTGTCTGTGAGTAGTATTCGCTTACGGTATCATTTTAAAGAAACTGTCAGGATCTTTTGAAAATTTACGTAGCGGAATGAATGCTTTAAAACTTAACAAATTACTTATTTATTGGAAATACAATAAGAGAAGAATGATTGATTTTGATTGTGTGCTCTTAGTGGGAAATATCTTGAAAGAGAGACTGTAATCGGGGAAAAAGAATTATGGATATTAAGGCTAGTTTGAAACGAAACGATGGATTGCATGAAAAGTTGGAAGGAGAAGGTACTATTCGGGTTCGCAGTGCGCATCCTTTCTCCTACCCTATCTCAGTCTGAGCCGTAGATGCTTAAAGGCCATAATTGTAATTCAGTTCAACACAAATGTGACGATGATGACTAGCTGAGTTTTCTACTTTGATCTGCTGTCAAGCACAATGGCGTGTAAATAGTACTAGGATGCAAATTTATAAATCGTACTGGCATTATGTACATCGATTCACTTTTTTCATAGCTACTAATATGGTTATTCATGAAACAATTCCATTAGGGTTGCTTGTTTAATCCAATAAACCACATCAAATTAAAGAGTGAGTTGCTTCTTGACGTTTCCGACAGTTTTTGAGTTCATTGAAATCCTCAGGCACGTTATTAAGGTCACTTTTCTTTGGGTTCTAACGAAGGTTGAGAGAAGATTGAACAGCCTTCAAGATTGAAAGAACCACTCTGAATTCGTTGAACCTTTTACCTGAGTGTACTACATTGGATCACTTCCATAGCATGGAACGTACTTAAATTATGCAGCGGACGAATATTTACATCTATGTCGTCAAACACATGCTGATGAAATCTTTCACTATTAATTTTTGATAGTTCTGAACTGATGAGAGAGGTCATGTAAACTTAAGTTTCATGGTATGATGCGCAGACTCCAATGGAAGATAACAGATTGAATAAATATTTTGACCCATGTAGTCGGTGAAGGGTTAATAACAGACTTGTTTGCATGGGTGACAGGAATGATCTGGTCTTTCAGTTGATATTATATCATGGTTTATCACAATGCACTTCCTGTTAACTTTGTGATTCAGAAGCATTATTCTTTGTCGTCACTCCATCCATAAAGACTTAAAATGAGATTTTACCCGTCAGACTTGCTGTTAATGAAATCTGGGTATATACTTTAGTCGTAAGCCATCGGTCTAATGTCGGCTGCAGCTAATACTATCCAACCAGTAGCAGGGTCAGTTTTCCTGTCGTTCTATCACTGATACATAATTTTATGAACCGTGTCCGATAAGCAGAGTACATTTTTCCTTTCAGAAACATTTGAAACAATTATCCGATCCTTAAAAAGCTATCAAAGGTCTTTGTTTGTATATGAGAGCCATCCTCTTGACCTGATACACGTTTCATAATATCTTTTAATTCATTCAGAATGTACTGGCATTCGTCATCGTTTATATGTACTCACATAACATAGAAAATAACTCCCCAGTTTCTATTTTGGTCGACCCACGAGTTCCCTAATTGGTTTAGTTCTTGAAAAGTCTTTGGATAACTTTTCATGGTACTGTACTTCTGGTACCACAAGATTACTCGTAAGTCAAATTTCTTGATAAGATTATCCCTTATTTCTAAAGACACAACCATATGAAAACACTTCCTGTGCTCTGATGGGTCCAAACCTGAATTCTTTTCCACAAATGAATCAGTTTCTTTTTAAATCGAACGTTCCTTCTGAGGTCCTTAAACGAGTTGAAGATGTTGAGCGATGGGATGGGTTATCGGTCTGTATTGATGTATGATCAGCTTCGATACTAGTACGTCTTGTATAGTTCTGCTTGCGCTGTAAACCCGAATAGTGTTTTCTCCTTTCAACTTTTCATGCAGTCCATCGTTTCATTTCAAACTAACCTCAATAACGTTCGTAATTCCCTTTTCACTATTACAGTTTCTCTTTCACGATGTTTCCCACTGAGATTACCCAATAAATAAAAACCAGCCATTCTTTTATTGTATTTCCAGTAAATAAGTAAATTGTTAAACTTAATGCATTCATTCCACTTCGTAAATTTTCAGATCATGACAAATTTTCTTTGAAATGATAACCGATTACTACGCTGTGACAAAAAATAATAAATATAACCTACAATATTGAATTTAAAATACCAGTTCTTCAAAGATAAGTTATATAAACAGTGCTAAAATTACAAACTAAATTTAATTTCCAGCTAATAGAAATATGACTAATCTTCTATAAAGTTCTATTTGCTCTTGCTGAGCACAGAAAATAGTTTACAACTGAAGTACCTCCTTCCTTTTTCTACTTTTTTTCACTACCCACATATCAATTTTGACGCAACTCAACCTTGTTGCAAGCTTTCATGCTATCTGGGTACGTGATATGTCACATGAAAGGTCTCCAAAATATCATCATCTATTTTACTTGCCACTACACAGCAAAGTCAAGTTGTCATAATCGTCGAGAGCTCATAACTGCCTAATGGAGATAGGGCACACATAGAAGGTTAAGCTTGTTCTCGCGCTGGTACGCCTAATTGCTACCTCATTAGCTAACACAGTAGGGGAGACCAGCCAAAAATGGCATAGTGACTGTTTTCGAAAAGTGTTTGGTTAGAAACACGCAGTATTTGGTGTAAATAAGAGTTTGAGCTAGCAACACTCGTGAGTGAAAATGGCGACGTTGTAGGTGGAACACAGTACGAGCTGGCAGCGAGAAAGTGATTTTGGTGGGTAAAACTTTTATTTAATTCTGTCTTTTATGATGAATCATTTTACAACACGAGCAAGTATATACATTTAAACATATCAATTGTAACGTTGGTTCAATTAAAGGTAGTTTAAGCGTAGAAACTTCAAGGTTAAGCTTTCATATAATATGCAGCGCCCCCTCTTGTTTTTGTCCCTACGCGTCAGAGCAAAATGGCACTGTAAATATTGTGCTATGCCATTTTGCCCTGGTTTAATATGTGTAAGTTCTGAAGCGTTTAAAGCAGTTGTCTTCAAATACATTTACTGTAAATCATATTTATTTTCTATAAATAAAGCACAGAGTATTGTAATGAATAGAATAGAATACTTTTTATTGTCGTTAAACAACATTTGTTGCAATGGACAACGTCAGAATGGAACTTTAGAGTAGGTCTGAACCTGGAGAACATTGGTTGCAATGTCAGCTTTGTTTCAACTGGAGCCTTGCTGCATGTGCTGGATTCTCGCCAAGGGTCAAGAACTTTGTGTGTGAAGTCTGTGAACATTGAACTACTCCATTTTCAGTTTTTAGTTTGTGTGTTTCCCTGACTATTCCATGAAACATATTATTTCTTATAGTATTTCCACGTTCCTTTTTTACGAACCTATATAAAATGCGAATCGATGCCAATTTCGATTAGGACTGGAAAGAACTTGGCTACATAAGCTTACATTAAAAAGCTATGCACATGCTAGTCTAGGTTTATTGAGTTTTATTTTTAAAATTATGTTTTATCAAGGTAGCCTATCTTCCTGTGGTTGTTTTAATATGAGAAGTTTATTTTCAAAAGGGAGCTTCTCCAGTTTGGGCACTCAGTGAGAATATGGACGTTTTCTGGTTCATTTGTCAAACGCCTATGCAAGAGTTTCTTTTAGAAAGGTTTGTTACAAACATTTTCCAAAAGAAACTATTGTGTATAAATCGAAAGGCGTTTGAGAAATGAACCAAAAAACGCCAATATGCTCACTGAGTGCCCAAACTGGAGAAGTTCCCTTTTGAAAATAAACTTCTCAATTGTATATGTAGTTTTACGTGGTTTTGCAAATAAAGTTTAGGCCTATATTGATATGTTTAAATGTGTTTGTTCGAAAAGGCTCCTTCAGCCATTCTGCATGTTTTTCTAATAATCAGTACTTACTTTCGTATACTTTTTATATATGTTTAATTAAAGCAATGGTAGTATGCCATTTTACCCTGCCTACCCGGGCAAAATGGACTTTCGGAACTTTTTTAACAAAATTAAAAATAACAATAAATAATCTTATTGATATCCATGCCAATACTCAAACAACATACCAAAGAAGCATTCTCAAAAAAAAAAAAAAAAAAAAAAAAAAAAAAAAAAAAAGCGAACGCTTACATCATTTTTTGAGGAAATATTCGAACATAAAGTCAATGTATGCCATTTTGGGCTGGTCTCCCCTAATTGTTCAGCCATATTGATATATATATATATTTTCGGTGTTGACCCAGCATCGTGAGGACAATTGGGGAGCTGCTGTGAATAAAATACAGTGGCGATCACAGTGAGAGCTTCGGCTCTCCTCTCCCAACCCGTCTGGTCAGCGTGGTAGTAGACCAACGCCTCCCTTCGGGGAGAGGCCTCATCCACTAGTGGATTGAATATGGCTGTGATTTATTTATATATATATATATATCATCATCATCATATTCAGCCGTTTTCTATCCACTGCTGGATGAAGGCCTCCCCCTTTTCTTTCCACATATCTCGGTCTGCTGATATCCTCATCCATGTAGCTCCTGAAAAACGCTTGATTTCATCTACCCATCTTACATTTGGACGTCGTCTCGGTCGTTTCTTTTCTCTAGGAATCCACTGTAGTACATTTGTCGTCCACCTTCCATCTGTTCGTCTAGCTATGTGACCGGCCCATCTCCACTTCATCTTCTTCGCA
>JAGDQP010008673.1:36138-62078 GCA_022664845.1 Lepisma saccharinum | reverse complement strand
TATATATATATTGGTACTTGGTTCTGTCAACCGCATTGTCCTTAGGGAGTCATTCTATGTCCTCTGGAGTATACTTCTTCGTCCTCCTTTTACATGAAAGAAGAAAGAAGGATCCTACCCATTCCATATCCTTGTACCTTATCAAGCGAGAGCAGAAGCCATTTGACCACGTCAGCTCCCTGGTGGAAATAGACCATCGATGAGCTGCACATCTTCTCTTCAAGTGACCATTCGCTTTCTAACAACATTGAACACACCATCTATCGCTCGCCTGCAGAAACAAGTCAATTGACTACTGAAAAATAATGTGCTCCATTTTTCTTCTCTTTTTTTTTTCTTTTTTATCTTTTGCAACTGCAATTCCGCCTCCAAACCCTGTGAAGACTCGTTTCTTCATAACGTTCTACACAAACGCACACTTACAAAATAAATATAAGTGTACACCAACGCTTAACTAGGTTTGTGAATGTATATACAGTTCGGTTCCGACTTCATATAGGAATTTGTCATTAATGAGGTATTTATACTTACTCCTTTTTTTAAAAAAAAATAATTAAGATGAAGAAGTTAATGTGATCTAAAGGTATTTCACAGCTTGTGAAGTGACCATTTAAAATCCTTCTACCTGAAATAACTTGACCGCTGTTATTTTGAGGTCTAACACATTAAGCCAGCGTCCTCGGTTTGAGCTCCGATTGCGGTATAAGCTTACATGTACTCTAGAAATTGAACAGCTTACAAATCCAAATAGGTAGAAGTCATAAGTTGCTAAATATACTAATTTCTAGTTGCTTACTAGAATTTCTTATTTTTTAAAAAAATTGTGTACCTTTAAAGAATGAATTTATAAAAATATAATTAGCTACATTTTATCACAAGGGCTCGTAGTGTCCTCAAATCTTGCAACGTTATATTAACTCATCTCACTACGTCATTCATTGATGAAATTTTGTGCAGCGACGTAAGTCGGGGGACAATACAATATCCCATTGTTACCTTTCGTATATTTCTATATATTTTTATATATTTTAAAAGCATATGTTAATATATTTTTTTAATATGGACTTCTTTATCCTAAAATAAATACTAGCTTGCAACGATGTTGCGTTTGACTGGTTGTAAAAGGATTTGAGTCACAAACCATTAGCTTGAGAAAAAGTATCTAAACACCGAAATAACTCTAAAGAATATAAAAAAAAACTTTTAACATATACTTTTCTTAAACAAAACTAAAAAGTAAAAAAAAAATATATATATTTTTTTATGCATCACTAAAAAGAAAAGCGGGAGAGCGCCAATTCAAGAATTTATAAAGTGACCGTATGTAATAGCGCGCCTCATGCTTTTCCTTTTATTCATGCATAAACAAAATATTTTTTTTTTTACTTTTTAGTACGAATTATTTAAGAAAAGTGTGTCTTTAAAAAGTTTTGAAAAATATTTTGTTAACAAGAACCCGGATACAGCACCAATAAAAATTTAAACTGAGTTGTTGAACAATAAATATAAGCAATCAATACAAAATAAGATAAAAAATGAATAAATATATTAACAGCAAGAATATCAAGACAAGATACTTCTCAGGACATATCCTTCCATATATTGCGATTTCCTCGGCTTTACAAACTATTCTTAGAAATAACTGATGACGTATATCACCCAGAAGACAAGGAATATAAGTGACATTGATAAGTTCAAGGTAATTTTTAAATGTATATAACCCGAAATATATGCGACACAAAATCGTCATATTTTGAACATGGACACACTAAGGTCCAAAGTTCCTTTGTACAAAATATGACAGTTTTATGACATATATTTTGCGTTATATATAAGAGATTACCTCAATCTTCCTTCTAATTCGTCAATGTCCCTTCCATAGCTTGGCTTGTGGATTTCTCACATTTGCTTGGAAACTAAAGCTTTCTTTATTAACACTACCAATAAATGAGCACTTTTCACAATGTCTTAACGATTTAAATTACTACCCACATGTCCTTTTCTTTTTGTCTGTTAAATTCCTTCTTTAATTTTCGTAATTGATAAACAAATTTCTTTTGAGCCTATTCGATTCATCGTAGTACAAGCTATATTATCAGAGATGTCGCTACAATCTGCTTCTTTGCCTTCCACTTTCTCTTTCTGCAGTGTGCTGAGGAAATATACAAAGTTTTAAAATAAATTCAACAGTTAAAATAATTTACTGAATTAAGATTAAAATCTTATGAAGTATGTGTAAAGTATTTAACTGTTGTATGTAGAATACTGAAACCAGCAGCATGCATTTCATAATTTTACCATAAAAATGACGATTTTATTTTGAAGTGGCAGAAAACATCATATCTGGGAAAATCACTGTCGCTATACAGTTTTAGTACCAGCTTTTTGCTCATTGAGATTCTGTGGAGGACTTTGTTCGTTTGTAACAAGTCGACATCACCAAGAGGTCGTATTGTTGTCTCTTAGGGGAGCCACGCCACAGTGGTCATTATCATTCATCACGACTTTTGACAGATCCATCTAACACTTCACGGTGACGGGCCTGTCACATGTGAAATTTCTGATCATCTCTTTATATCTATATATAGTCATTCAAGGAACACTTTCAGCTAATATGACTACTCCCCATCATCATTCTGGAAGACATCATCTACCGCAGCAGGTTCCTACACCACCTTATTCTGATCCTCCATCGTACTCTGCTTCTATAAAATCAAGAACAAAAGCACATCAAAAACGCACTACCGATCAAGTAGCTTCATTAAGTATGGACAACTCCAGACGATCCTCAACTTCTCCACCGTCTAAGAAAACGCACACTATCAGCGACTCAGATTCAGATCATGAAATGGCGCACAGTGATCACGAAGACACTCTCTTAGGATCTACTAATAACTCAGTTACTTCATATCTGCTTACAAACTTTGACCCCAAATTTCAAAATACCAAACTCCTGTTTCAACAATTTGTGAAATATGTTTCAAGAGATCTCATTGTTCGCATCATTCACACACGTAATGGCATCATAGTAAAATCTTCCGACCCTAACCTAGCCACAAGATTACGAGACAAACATAGCCTGGAAATATTCGGAACTTCTGCAAAATTCACTAAACTCAATGCTCCCAGCTTGAAACAACCACCACCTCCACGCAGATCCCCAATGTTATCTGTAGTAATTCGAGGGGTCACTCCAGATTTAACAGATGAGGGTAAATTACACAGGAACTCAAAACCGAAGGCCATCTTCTGACAAAATGTCTCCGTATTAAAACCAAACTCGGCACACCTAGTTACATGGTGCGTGTACTGACCAATCATTCAGAAACCATCACTAACTTACTGACATCTGGAGCCTATATCTATAGACGTCGTTACAGAGTAGAACCTTCTCATTCACAACCCCCACTACCAACACGATGCGAACACTGCCAGCTATATAATGATCATACAACCTCTCAGTGTCCAAATACACCAAAATGTGGCTATTGTACAGGATTACACAGCACCAAAGAATGCCCAAACCTCAACCAACCACCGAAATGCAATACCTGCAACCAGCAACATCCTACCTACAGTTACAAATGTAAAAACAGACCCGAACCCACTCCAGACAATCCAGGACTCGTTTTACCTCTTCGCCCTCCAGAGACAAAGGCATCCCAGTCACCAATCATCTCTCCATCACAACCTATTACCGTCGACCAATTTCTTTCGTTCATCACCATTACCTTGCAAAACCTATATCCATTCCAAAGAAAAAACGTTCTATCCCACCTCCAATTCGCAGCCCGCTCAGTCCTAAACATGAATCTCCAACCTACCTATTCCGGTCCTTACATCTATGTACATACACACCCACTAGAAACTGCAGTATAAGACAATGATACTCCCTATCATTATCATCATTCTCATTACATTTTTTATCACCTATCACCACCATCACAGCAAAGTCTCCCATCAGTGTTCGACAAGGGCTCATCTGTCTCCATCACACCCAGAGTCGCCCCTGGGTAAGAAGATTCACCCTCGCCTGTCCGTTTTAATGTTTGTGACGTAAAATTGCACTTCATCCCCATTACTCATTAGCCATCATAATCATCATGGATCCTGAACCAAACATGATTATAAGCGTAATGCTTATAATGACAACCATTTATTTAAGATATGAATAAAATAAAGGATAAATACATTTCGTAACCTCCCTTAGACCACCCCCAATCCTACTCATCCTCCTCTCCTATACATCCCTTCCCTATAGAGAGGGCGTAACCCTCTAGTGGGTGTTAGTCACTCCGGTGACTAACAAAAGAGGCCTTAGGTCTCTCGCGAAAAAAAAAAAAATTGAAGTGGTTGGAATCCATCAACTACGTCTCATTATGCAACAACCTGTAAAATACGCAGAAGTCTTAAAAACTATTTTCTATAGTAATCTTCAGCCACTGAGATTAAGTTCAAAATAAGAAATCATAGGCTTAAAAAGAAAAAAGTTACATAGGTGCTCTTTCTCCTTCTTGTCCTTCCTTCTCTCTATGTCACCTACCAAGTTCTTCTTTCATTCTTCCTCCTCTTTATTATTTTGACACTCCTGACCTCTCTTATACGCGCTTCTGAAGCCGTATTACAGCCGACATGAATTATGCAGAGCTTTTCCGAAAGTGTTATGATACACATTTCGGGACAGCCCTTCTAGAGGGCCCTAGAACATTCATGAATATGGATTTATTAAGATGACTCTTTTCTCTTTCTCGCTGTCCTCTCCTCTGTGTCTGTCTGTCTGTCTCTCTCTATCTATGTTGTGTGTGTATGTGTGTGTGTGTCACTTCCCCTATTTCCTTCCGTTTTACTTCCAACTCTTCAACCTGATCTCTCTCTTTCACTGCCTCTCTTGCTAACCAGTCTTAGAAGTTAAACTTCCTTACTACCAAGTCCTGCAGATCAAGTCTTTACTTTTCCTCTTGTCTTTGTGTGTGTGTGTCTTTATCTATCTTTCGCTCTCTCTCTCTCTCGTTTTTTCTCATTTCTTTCGTTTCAACTATGAACGTGTCGTTTTTCCCTATGACTGTCTTTTGTTTCAGTCTCCTTCAGTTTCCATCTGAATTCAACTGTTTCTTCATCGAGTTGGTTTCGTCTTGTTTCTGAAGGAATACTCTCCTTCCTTCTTCACCAACCAAAATGAGAAGATGATGTGGTCCCTTCTTACACCATTTCCGTCCTATGCACTTCTCTCTCTCTCTCTCTGTCTCTGTGTGTGTGTGTCTATGTCCTCTTTTTCGCATCCTGAATACAATGACATATTTTCTGTTTCAGTATTACGTATTCCTTTTATTGTTTTTTTTCTTTACTTTCATTAAGAAGCACAAAAAAATATTTTCCAAAATATACTTGTTATTGCTCTGTTTTACATATTTCTTTGTTTTCGTTTCGTATTTCTTTCGCTCTTCCCATGTCCTTCTTATTTCTGACTGTTCTTTAAAACAGAACAAAATATGAAAAATATCCTTCCGTGGCAATTTCTGCTCTTCAGCATAGAGGAAAGACAAGATGGACTTTGTAGTTTCTTTTCTTCCATCCTTCTGTTTGCTCTTTACCCTGTTTCTTCATTTTGTGCGTAAAATATATATGTTTCATGTTTAGAGTGGGAGGGATATTGAATAAAGAAAAGCCACTGTTGCCTATGTCTCTTCACGTTGTTTACCTACTGTATATTATGTAAGAAGTAATTTTCATATTATGGGAACTTTTATCGGCGTGGGAGGTGGCAAGAAGTCATTGATTGTGATGACGATTACCCCCTCCTAGGCGAGTTCAATTTTGTGTTTTCCACTTGTATATGCAAACAGGAAAGAGTAGGTGTTCTGTAGGTACCAAATATATGCGAGGACTCATCATAATGTAGTGGTCATATGAGTCATTTATGACCGTTACAACGGCTTTGATTAATGTTCTAGTCTCTGCTAAAAAGGACAAACAGACGGTCAAAATGCCATTAAAATAGGTTACAAGTGCACAAGAAATATTGCAGGAGACCCTAATAAACTTCATATCCTTCATATGCACATTACTTAATATTTCTTCAGCACTTATGATAGGAGAATTTCAGAGAATTTTAAATCGGTGTGTTATTGTTTACAGAATAGATATCAAAATATAATTTTGATGTTACGTACTTTTGTGTATGAAGTTTAAGCCTTGGTTGGATATTCTATAATCCAATAACAGGAGTAACGTTACTTGCTTGTCACTGAACTCCCCACCATTTTGAGTGTTTATATTGCTTTTACACTGTGAACAGTAAACAGTTCACTGGTGAATCGATGACGACAAGGATTGCGTTGGCGGAAAGAGGAATAAAGTTGGGTATAAATATTTACACTGCACTGTAGCAAACGTATCTCTCCTTTTTTTTTCACGAGACATTCCCCGTAGTAAAATCAACATCATGTTAATGATTGACCTCCTTCGTAGTAAAATCCTAGCTATAAATGTCACTTGGAAAGCCATAAGCACCAACTGCCTCTGTAGCGAAATGACGAGAGCATCTGACCAGTATGCTAGTGGACCCTGGTTCGAAACCCGACCACTTCAACTTTTTTGTTTTTAATTTTATAGGAACATTACCTTTTCCTCTTTTCTACTTTCAAAAAATGCTCTGCTTCACAGAAAGTAAAACGTTCAACCGAAAACTGGCTGAATGTAGGTGGAGGCAGCTCAGCTGCCTCCATTTTTTGGATGAACGTTGTGTATCCTATTTTTACAGTGTATAACAATGAAGCTCTTCATTTTCAGATTAACTATTGCACACAGACACATACTAAAACATAAATAAAATTAGGTTTGGAGCCCTATACACATTTCATTGTGGATATTAAGATACTCACCAGGTAAACATTATCCATGAGGTTAACATTTAAAAAAAAAAGGATAAAAAAAACTTTATCTAACCGCATTGAATTGTCATAAAATACGAAACAAATTGTAGATACTTTGGTGTATTTATTCCAGCTACTAATGGTATAACAGAGAAGAATGTGTGAATGGTTAACACATTAATAAATGGCTGTTAAGTTATTCAATGCATGGATGCGGCTGTGATTAATATTTCGCAGGCCAACGAACATTAATCTGCTGGAAAATGCAATTACTTATTCAGATACATGAGTTTGTTTCAGATACTAATGATCATGTCAACGTTAAATAACGATGCTTATTCCATAACAGGTGAACAGATTACAGGTATATAAGATATACAAGTACTCATAACAGTACGCATAATAATCACCTATTAAAACAAATTATCACATTAGAAGAATAACAAACGTCAGTAGTTAAAAGTGAGTAAGCTATTTAACACAAATTAGCGTTTTTGTTACTGTGCTAATAAACAAATAATTAAGTAAATTCAAATTATATAGTTTACGAAATCGAAGCACCAGAAATAATGCCCAATTCGTAAAATATGACTGTTCTGTTGCACAACTATGGTATCAGATTAATGATATCTCCTTCAGCAGAACACCGGTCATTTTAAACGTTACGAAAAACGTAAATTTCCACCTTTCTGACTTTTGTTACCCGCTTGGTTAAATCAAGCGTCGACATTTACCGTTTTTATGAAAGTTTAGAACAACTGGCAACTGTGTGCTGATTTTTTTTTTTTTTTTTAAATAGCCGTTTGGTTTCTTTGGCTCAGGCCGGGAAAGTATTATAGGGGAGCGGATGGTGAAAAGTAGTGGGCTAGTGTCTAGGTTTTAGGTAACAATTCCGGTGTTATCTTGAGTGACTGAGGAAAACTCCTGGAAAAGCTCGACTGTTGCGATCTTTAACAGTAGTTTCCGATTGCTTACATAGCATATGACATGCATTGAAACTTTCACTATATGTCTTCATTTCTCTCGACAATATGATGTGCACTTTTAGTAAATTTAATACGTAGACTTCAAGGATTTCGTCAGAATTTTCAGTTTCGAGGGGGTGTAAAGTCAATATTGGGAAGGTGTAAGTGGGAGTTTTGCAAGGTTTATATCGATTTTTTTGTCCCTCAAAAGTTTAAAGTTGAGGGTGTTGTCGAGAATTTGGGGGGTGACACACTCCTCAGGGTGGCTGGCGGATTCACTGGTGGACTTGGAATAAGCCAAAGGAAACTATCAAGTTTTGATAACTACTACCTACGTATAAAATCCCCCTCCTCCCCCAAAAATACATAGTGTTAGTTATATATTATTTAATACCGCCATATGTGGATTTAGAACAGCGGTTGACAGGTTCTGTGCGCTGTAACACTATCGCTGTGAGCAGTCGGGATATTTCATAAGAACATTAGCAGTGTTCGATTTGTTATAAATGATAAAGGGGAGGGGGGGGGCTCAACTTAGCGCCGAAAATAAGTTTAGCGGTCGATTGTAGAACTGACCCAAAATGTTTAAATAGTGTGTAATGGTTAAATAGAGCGTTCAAGGTGGACTTTGAACAGTGTTATCAACATCAGCTAAAATATATTGTTTATATGTTACTGGGGTAGTCTAAATATATTTAGTTAGTCGCTCAAGGTTTACACCCTTTTGTCTCGGGAAGAGAATTGTGGGGAAAGAAAAAGAGATGGGATCGAGTATAAAGTTTTTATTTTTTAAAAAGGCATTGATCTTATGGTTGCAATATATACAGAACGGTTATTCTGCCGGTAATAGTTTGCGGTTGCGAAAGTTGTAGTACGACCCTAGGAGATGAACATAAATTACTAATGTTTGAAAATAAGGTTTTGAAAAAGATATACGGGCCAAAACGGGACAAGATGGCTGGAGAATGGAGGAGACTGCATAATGAAGAACTCCACGGACTGTACGATTCACCAGATGTTATAAGAATAATGAAATCGCGACGACTAAGGTGGGCAGGCCATGTAGCTCGGATGGGGGAAAAACGAAAATTATATTCTTCTGGTTGGAAGACCGGATGGAAGGAGACCATTGGGAAGACTGAGACGTCGTTGGGAGAACAATATTAGAAGAGATCTTCGAGAAGTAGGTGTTCGTGATGAAAAATGGCTTGATGTTGCCCAGGATATAATCCAATGGCGAACGTTTGTTACTGCGGCCATGAACTTGTGAGTTTCATAAGCTATAGAGTAAGTTAATTAGTTAATATATATAATCTTACCTAAAATGTGATATTTAAGGTTACGTCCATTATTATGACTTGCAGTACAGATAAACAGAAAATTAATTTACGCGGGCTATTTTCGTACTCCAATAATGAGTAGAATTAAAGTAAATACTAATAGTAATTCATTATTGAAGTACGAAATAAACTTTAGTCCGCGAAACTTATTTTCTGTTTGTCTGTATTTAGATGTAAAATATTTTTTTAAAAAGACGGGATAAAACCTAGTTTGATTTAGTCTTTAAAATCTTCACTTTAACATTTTTATTTCGAAAAACGAGAAATTAACAGATATGCATACCCACAGAAACACAGAGAGAGCGAGAGTGAGAGGGGGAGAGAGAGAGAGAGACAAGCGAGAGATTTTTTATGTGACATTGAATAATATCTTTAGTTCTTTAAAATAAATTTCAGCGAGTCATCTTGTAAATGAATATTACTTCTTTTAAATCAGTGTTTAACCTTCTACGTGTCTAAACCTCTTCTTGGGAGGAGGTGGAGGAGATGAAATGAAGAGATAGATTGTTTGGATTACTAGCAAGAGAAGGGGGGAAAGGAAACATAAGAGAAGATGATACCTTTCCATAAAATGTCTCTCAAATCCTGTAAGTGAGAAGAAAAAAAATGAATAAAGTGGAACACGGAAGAGTTATAGATGAAGATAAAGCTGAGAGAGAGGACGGTAGAAAGAAAAGGAAATTCGAACAAGCAGATACGTCGAGATAGATTCACAGCTTCGAGCCTTCCCTAACACTAGACACTAATTGAGTTAATTACCGTTCCTTTCGAAAGCTTAAGTGCATATTCGTCCCAAGGCGACAAGGTAGCTTTTCACTCCCTATTCAACACACTAAGAGAATGACACACTCTATAATGTGACATATACACGAACACACACTCACAGAGAGACTCCCTTACATACTGTCTCAGACAACCAAGTTGAGTACTTCGTCTAGTGAGCCGACCAAAAGAGCCACAAAAAAAAAAAAAAAAAAAAAGAGGAAGAAATTAAGGTTTTGAACGTGGGTGTTATAAGAGCTGAGAAACGAATGAATATGTCGTTAATAGAGAACGTTAGTCTTTAATTAATAATATTCTCATCTCAGACATGGATTTTCAAGTAACTGCATAATTAAAGGCAGGGAATGTTATCAAATTCTGCTCTTATACACGTTATTATTTCTTCCTTAGGAGCGAAATCTGAGTTCATGAAATCTTTTGATGGCTTTTAATGAGAAATTTCCTTATTTCAAAATGTAGTTAAATCATACTAAAAGAAGGCTCTTACAGAGTTACATAGAAGTCGTACCTTTGATGGAAATTATATGATGTTCAGTGAACTGTGTTGATGCTAAGTTTACCTGATGTGTCTTTTTAGAATTTAGTTCTGGTTATACATAACGTTGTTCGGGGGGAATACAATAAATGGGTTTCTCACAATGTTGTTGTGTATTCAGTGAATATTATTGTACAGGGTGTCTCGGAACTAACCACATTATTTTCGGGAGGTGATTCGTGACAACAAGATATATATAAAAAAAAGATCCTGTACATATGGGTGAAATTCTGCTTCATTTTGGAGATACAGCGTTTCCAACTTAGAGCCTAAAGTCGACGCCTAGAAGGGGAAGAAAATTAATAATTCTTATTAAATCAGAAGTGATGTATTGAATGAAAATTTCGTTTGTTGGAATTTCTTTATAACAAGATATGGTGTGATATCAGTAGCGAAATGGTGATGTCAGAGGGTTGTCAGTGTTGCCAACCTGGAACAACTTTTAAAATTTTCAGATAGCACTACGCATTATTATTTTGGCATGCCCTGGTGATCATAAACAAAATGCGTAAAGAACACACCGCAGTGTTGCAAACTATGGATAGTAAGCGAGATAAATATTCTAGGAAAATACGTAACTCGTGTAAGATGGTGGGACTATTTCATTTCCGGACATGTGGATGGAACACCTGTGGCGGACAATTCACTGCATTACAAGACTCACAAGCATTCCTATCCACATGTCCCCTATACGCATGCGTTTCAAAATGCATGAATCAGTATATGTAGTCTGCGCTTCAATAGCAATTACAACAGTGAGTGGAGGTTGATAGAGAATAGAGTTGAAATTTGAAGTGCATTGTGCTTTAAATCCCCTTTCACTTAAATTATATATAAATTATTGTTTAGATATAAACTAGTGACTCAATCTCAACAATAGAACATTGTTGAATTTATTTAAATAAGATTCGTTGCTATGGTTACAAAAAAGTTCAACAGAAGAGTTGAAAACGTATTTTAAAACAGATGATTTCATCAGAGGAAAACTAACAATGAAATTATGAAAAATAAATTTCCATGGCTAGACTGAGACTACCTATAGCAGCAGCCATGTAAAATTCAGAGAATGAGCTTTTTTTCTTTTTTGTTATATCTTTAATTATACCCGTCGCTAACTTGTATAGGTGGAGCAATTAGAGTGGAACAATTATGATTTTATATTACCGGAGTGAATCATATGTTCGTAGCGTTGGGTGGCCCCGCCCACTCGATGCCGGAAAACCATGTGCAACGTGTAGAACAGGTGAAGGTGGTGGTGGTAGAAAGCGTGTCACGTGTCTGTCTGATCACAGCGCTAACGGTGTGGGAGGAACTACGCGTTGAATACACAGTTGCACGAGTGTTACGCAGAGGACAGTGCCCATTGGTTGAGGCGCGAGTTACGTCATTGTTTGGACTCTAGGAGATAGTCTTCTTTCCCTGTAACTACCTCTGCCTCAATAAAATCTTACAAATTACTATGTGGAATCTATTTTTTTTCTTTATTAACGGTATTAATAAGGAACGATTCCTTTGGAAGGATGCAAAAATGAAATGTATGTAATTTACAAATAGAAATACGAACAAAAGTTTAAATTTAAACAAATAATTATGAAAACATTTACAATTAATGATACGCACCGCATGGCTGACATCTCCTGACGAAAACTTAAAGAAATGGTCTCTTTACTAGTTAAACCCAATCTTTGTTCAAGATAACAGTAACTGAAATAATGTTAACGTGTCACTGAACAACATTTGGGTTCGATTTTGAATCAATGAATTAGTATTTAAGACATATTGCTGACATTTATCTTCCTTGCTATATTTCACTCGTATTTGTTTTATTTTTTAAAACAGTCGTAATTTTACTGAAAGTACGTTATTATTATTTATTCTTTCCTGTACTTTTATGTATTCCTATCGTTCTATATTAGCTTATCAAGCTGTTAATAACATGTAAATAAATAAGTACATACATGCATAAATACATATTATTATTATAATTAACCGAGCCTCGTGGAGCCATGGTAATGTGCTGCTACCAAAAGCGGATCTATCCAATCGAAATCTCGGGACAGACCATCCTAAGTGCGAATTTTCCTTTTCCTTCATCAGTGTTTCAAAGCAACTGCCGGAATGGTACTTTCGTTTTGACCACGGCATCTTCTTTCCTTATTTACTTTTTCATCGTTTAATTTTGTTGTTTGTAACCATGTATAATTAAGTTTGGACTGTATTCGAAAAGATTAAAAATAAAATAAATAATAAATAAATGGTATTCCTAGAATTTTAATTATTATTATTATAGTGAAATGAGAAACGCAGAAAGACATATCCCTCGAGTTATTCTTATGCTGAAGCGTCATAATTGCATGTATGCGCCATTTTAGTGACTTTCAACTTCTACCCGTCACGATTATACGAGTGCAATGCTTATTAAAAACCATAAATATACATGCCCAAGGTTCGACTACTTCGGTCATCGATTTGAAAGCGTATCGGGATAAAAAAAATGTACTACTGCTTCAGCATAAAATAAAATGTATGCCCGTGTATAGTGTACATTCTCGAAATATTGCCAATAATGTAATTAATAACATACAAGAAAATGGCGGTTTATATCATTTTTTTTTCTATCGGAAAGGAAAGAATTATATACATAACTTTTCAATCTTATTTTTTCTCAGCTACAATACATAACACGACCAGAAACTACGGCATGTTTAAACCGACGTATGTGGGTCTATTGGACAATATCAGACACGTCAACCTAGACAAGTTCGAAGGCGGGAGAGTTTCCAATCTGGAAGGAAGGAAATGCGGGAGCTTACTGAGAAACTAAGCATCATGCTAAAGAGTTACAACACAAACGTTAAACCACAGAACACAGATGTTAGATCTTGTAACGCATAGAATCTCTCACGCGTGTTTTAGTTTCCCACGCATTTTAGTTTCCCACGAGAGTTGACATGTCTGCAATATAAAGTTGTTGAAGAAATATTTTTATACAATTTTAAAATTTATTATATATCCAAGAAGTAGATTATGGAAGCGGCCGTGGCGATAAAGTACCATCCCGGCATTTACTTGTAGGTCAGGAAAACTTTTTTTATAGGACGGACGGTTTAAAGAATCCAATCAAGATCTTCCCAACTGCTGAAAGAGCAAACTATCATAACTCCAAGCTCCATTTATTATCACTCAGCTTATACATATACCGTAATAACATTCATATTTAAATATATTTCCTTTGTATATATTTCAAACGACAAAAAAAGCAAAACGAAGGATCCTGTACTAAATACTATTTGTAAGTGATTCGTACTACAGTTATAACTTATTTGCAGTTTCTCTTCTAACAGTTGGACGGTATCAATACCAGTTAAATATATTCATATGTGGAGGGACACTTGCTCGTAACTTTTTTCTTAAAGGTCAATTTAATGACAGACCGTATCTCTTGCATAGTTCTCTGAAGGGAAATGTACGTAATACATTTTAGAGCTATTAGCGTTGAATTTGTCCTTTCTTTTACATACCAAAATCTACTCCTTCCTCGTATTTTCATCTTTGGAAAAAGCATGACATCTAACATCTTTATTGTTAAGTTCTATATTTTTACAGTTTGCAATTGCGTATTATTCATCATTTAAGCACATATGTACATTGTATAATTTATATACACACAATAAAATATATAATACACATATATACACGAAATAAATTTATTTAAGTTCATAGAAAAGCGTTGCCCTGTGATAATCTAGCCTGCGTGTTAACCCACGCAGACACAGAAACTACACACAGGTGTCCAAACCGTGACGTCATTGAAAGCGAGTCCGCAGTTGAACATCAGCGCGCGTAACGTTAAGGGCCTACCTAATAATACTTTAGCTATCTTGACACAGTTGGCAGGACAATGGTTGAGGAGAAACCTGTGTGTCGTGTGCTTCTACGCTATTACTGGAAAAAGGGGTTGAATGCAGCAGAAGCAGCGAAGGAAATTTGTGTCGTAGAAGGTGAAGGTACTGTCCACCCGTCCACAGCTAGAAAGTGGTTTCAACGTTTTCGGTCTGGTGACACCAGTCTCGATGACAAGTCCAAGAGTGGACGCCTTGTGACGACGGATATCAATGCCCTCCTGAACGCTGTTGAAAAGAAAACAGGAACCAGTACCCGTCAGCTGGCAGATGAGGTACAGACATCACAAACCAGTGTCGTTCGCCATCTGCATCAACTTGGGTTTCGCTCCAGGCAACCGAGAATGGTTCCCCATGATTTGTCTCCCGCTCAAGCTCAACAAAGTGTGGCCCTGTGTGAAGAACTGCTTCGAAACCCAACTGACGACAGGTTTTGGCGGCGGATCATCACGAATGATGAAAAGTGGATCTTTCTTCGTCATCCTGACACCAGAAAACAATGGCTTCGAGCAGGTACCGAGGCACAGCCAGTGGTTCAAGGAGGGCGGTTTGAAGAGAAGACAATGCTGTGTGCGTGGTGGAATTTCGAAGGTCCGGTGCACTGGGAACTCGTTCCACATGGTCGTTCCATAGATGGGACATTGCATGCTGAACAGCTGGAACGGGTATACGACATTGTGCGCCGTCGTTATCCAGCACTAGTGAATCGAAAGCGACTGCTCCTCCAATTTGACAACGCTCCATGCCACAGGTCAAGAAGAGTCCGCCAGCACATTGCGGACATGGATGGCGTAGACAATTTACCACACACCCCCTACAGTCCCGACCTTGTGCCATCTTATTTTCATCTGTTTAGTTCCATGGCACACTTCCTGCGGGGCAGACAATTCCATTTCGTGGATGATGTGACAACTGGCATTACTGAGTTCTTTGCTTCAAAGCCTGCAGCCTGGTATCGTTAGGGGCTTGTGTCACTGGTGGAACGTTGGAGAAGGACCATACAGTGTGATGGGATGTACTTCGCCGAATAGGCTTCTGTTGTACAGGGGGAGGCGGGTTCTGCACATTATCCATGAAAACGCTACGAACATATGACTCACCCTGGTACCTAACAAACAAATGTTCTTTTTACATTTGGATGCCACAATCTAGCTTGGCTGAACGCTTACCTGCAATGTAGGTGGTCTTACTTCAATACCTGAAACAGATATATCATTTTTGACTTACAAAGAAAGTCCTCAAGAACTGAAAGCTGAAAATTTTCTGAAAATGTATTTCCTGATTAATTTAAAGACGTCAATTATTCTAGTGATAGGCACTCGTTTCGGAAATGTGTTGTTTTCTCGACACCCTCTGCTAACATTGCTAGCCTTGCCTCAAATACATTAAATCTATAAACTGGCGTTTAGCACGTTATTTTGCATTTCACAATCTTATCTCTTCATATATATCGTACGAAGAGTAACAGAACATGCTTCTATAACGTGTAACGCGTTATCTTCTTAGTATCAGTTTTGTCGAAAAATAAGAAATGAAAAAAAATGTTTACAAATTCTGCTAATAGCTGGCAACATTGAAGCATGTACTGCTGCTATATTACAAGCAAGAATAAGTTGGGTAGACGCAAAATTACACAACGAAATAAAAAAGAAACAAGAAACTCCCACACCCTCAAATCCCACTTGTTTCACTGCAACATTATAATGATACATGACACTAGTATTATGAATGGCAGTCGAGTGAAAATACAGTAATAAGGAACGTAAGATTGTTACCTAATGGTTTGAAAGAAGCAACGTAATGTATGAGTCTATGGTACATAATATATTTGTGTAATAAAATTTAAAATCTAACACAACATATTACGGCACATCTTTCAATTTATATTTCTCGACGTAAGCGCACACATACATATAACTGAAGGAAGTTGATACGCCACTTCTTTTTTGGTCGTTGATCTGTGATTATATGGTTACAGAACGAAGTGCTCTGGACATAGCAACTTGGTAAGTAATCTTGCAATAGATTTTCTACCACACTTACTATATCAGGTTGCTAATAACGATGGTTTGTATACAGAATTTTAAAAGCCAACATTTATAGCATCATTTTAGTTATAATTGTGAGGGTATCTTGAAGCACATAGGAATTACAAGGAAGGGGGGTACTTACTTCATTTATTGTAAAATGTTGTGTTGCTCCAGCTTAATTTTCAGTGTTTCCGCCAGAATATTCAGTTTGTAAGGAAAATTGTATTTATTCCTGCTAGTAGAAAAAAAAGTATAGTGAATAATTATGAATATTTAGCTACAAACTTTTGAATCGACATTCAGAACCAAAGGGAAACAATTCTCCGACACATTAAAACACTGGTTAAATCCTACTTCTCAAAACGGAAGGAGTAAACAGACAGTTATCACAGATTAGAGTAATTTGGACAGTTATCACAGATTATTTCCTACCAAAAAGCCGTGCTAATGGCTACAACGCCCTCTCTTAGTCGGAATTACAAGACGGGAAAGATGATGGCGGGAGATGAACTGGAGTGCAGCTTGTTGCTTTCATGTTATCAAAGAGAGAGTTTTTGTCTTAATTATAATGTAATAGCGGCAACACTTACACATTGGCAAATTGTTTCTCAGAAGACAAGCTATAAAAACTGTCTTGAGTAGCAGTAATTACGGTCTACTTCACCCTGTTTCTCCTGTCTCAAGAACGGATTTTCTTCATCTAAAGACAAGAAGTCAGTCTTGCAAGCTTGTTATAACTTTACAAGGTCGTAGTGTACATGCTGGTAAAAAGAGACATGAATAATGCTTAGAAAAGTTACCAAGAGATGGCAGCAATTGTGCTTTACGAAAGATAAACAAAATTCTAATATATTAGTGAATTAAATTCAACTACGAAATTTTTATTATTTTTTTCAGTTTTAGAACATTGTTTGAGTTTTAGTAACACACGATTAGAATAAGTTACATATATTCAAATTAATGCATTTGTTGTGGAAACTCTTTAAATGTTTTAACATATAATTTGCATTATTCTATAAATAAATAGAAAATAGTTATTTGAGATGCACAATAGTTGTAACGTATGATGATAATTTAATTCTTCAATGTTTTAAGAAATTAAGTCAAATTAACTCATGTTTCCTCCCCCCCCCTCCCGCTTGAATCTATGCATGAGAACAAAATCCATCAATTACGTTAAAAGGAACTACGAATGGCCTTTCGATCATAGTAATTCAAAACAGTCAGGTATATAGTTTCGTGTAAAAATGTTCTAATATAAATCATTCACGATTCTTAACAAAATGCCTAGAGTAATATTTTTATTCATTCATGATTACGATGTATGAATTTAGTCGAGATGTTCTCAATAGATGGCAGATGTGAATGTTTCTAGTAATTCTATCGATGTTGGCTAAGAAATTGACTTAATCCATGTCATACGAAAGTGTGAATTATACACTGAAGTGCCAAAAGTCATGGCATACCTTCCTAATAACGTGTGTGACCCCCTCCAATACGGCGAAATGCAGCAACTCGACATGGCAGGGACGCGACAAGAGATATGAAGACATGCGGTCTTAATTGACGTCCACAATTCGGTAGTCATTGCAGGTGGAGTATACTGGGCACAAAGAACCCGTTCGATGATATCCCACATGGGATTGATTGGGTTCATGTCCGCGATCTAGAGGGACAAATCATGCGTTGGAAGTTAACAAACTGTTCCTCAAACCAGTCGTGCACCAATGTGGCCCGGTGACATGGTGCATTTTCATCCTGGAAAATCCCACCTTTGGCAGGGTACACGAAGTCCATAAAGGGCTGGAGATAGTCGCCGAACAGCTGAACATAGCGCTGACCGGTCAATGTTCGGTTCAAGGGGACCAGAGAACCCAAAACATGTCAGGTAAATACGCTTCACCCCCTGACGGAGCCATTAATAGGTTCCACAGTGCCTTGTTGACAATTTGTGTCCATGACCTCATGGGGTCAGCGCCACACCCGGACCCTACCATCCCCGCGTTCCAATTGGAAACATGATTCCTCTAAGGCAAAATCCAGGTGTTTCCGAGCCCATGTGAGTCGCCGCCGCCGATGGGCAGCGATTAGTAGCTGCACACTTGTCTGTCTTGGCTGCGATAACCCATGGAGATCTCTGACAGGGAACACTCACAAGGTGACAGAGAACGATTTTGATGAAAATCCGTATTTGAGCACAGTACCTAGGTAAACTTTTACACAGCCATAACTATAGCTGCTATGGTCAATAAATAACGGTACGCAGACCCAAGAAAGATTGAATGTAATTTGAAATTGAATTTTTATTTATGGCAATTAAGCATCTAAGGCTCAGGCCGGGATAGGGGAGGTGTCATCCAGGGCCTATATTGAAGGTGCCATCCCGGCATTTGCCCTGTGTGACTGATGAAAAACCTTGGAAAAACATAAGTCAGAATGGTCGGCAGCTGAGATTGAATCCACGACCTGAAAAATGTTACACCAACGTAACACTGAGTTACGGCGGTTCGGTGAATGCAGAGAGAACGTAAATCGAATTCAGAGTACGAAAAACGCCTTTTCTTTTACAAACTGTTAAATATATTGAAAGCAAATGTCTATTAATGGATGCTGGACAGGAGGTGATACATTCTGGAGGGTATGACATCAACGGCCGCCATCTTGAAAGCGGCATCTTGACTATGTTTAAAAAAAAAATAGTAAGTGGGTTATATGATATATCAGTCTGTGCTGGAATGTTTCAAGAAACCCAATCATGAAGTTAGCTTTTTCATAACTCTAATACTTTACGACAAAAGGACACGTGAAACTGACCTATTGAGCGTTACTTTCACCTAGCATTACGTCATCTTGATATTAGGACTTCATTTTCCGTTAGTGTATTTACAACTTTGTACTGTACTTCATATGGCAGCCATGAATATCGTATTTCCCAACATGACGGTACCTCTTCTCAAACCGTTGGTTTTAGTTCCTTCAACTATTTCAATATATATTTTTCATTATCCGACTCACACAGTCTCCAGGCCAATTTTACGTGTAATTTTGTCGTACACGATTAGAGTTATACCAAAATTAACGTCACCATTAGGTTTCTCAGAACATTCCAGCACAGAATGATATGTCACATGACCTACTTACTAATAAAAAATTGAAACATAGTCAAGATGGCCGCTTTGAAGATAGCCATGATGGAAGACATACCCTCCAGCATGTATCGCCTCGTGTTTAGCATCCATTAATAGCCATTGGATTTAATATATTTAACAGTTTGTAAAACAATAAGCGTTTTCCTTACTCTGTATTCGATTTACGTGCTCTCTACATTCCATCTTTCTTGGGTATCCTTGTTGTTAATTGTTGACCATCTGCTACAATTTAGACTGTGAAGTTTTACCTAAGTGTTGTACATAAACACGGATTTTCATCAAAATCGGGCTCTGTCCTTGTGGGACACGTACTTGAGACATTCTGCATTGATTTCTGTTGTCAGATCACGCACTGTTGCTTGTCTGTTTGCACGGACGAGTCTGCCCAGACGTCGTCGGTCGCGGTCATTCAGCACCAGTGCGCGGCCACTGCGGTTTCTCTGATCGGTCGTAATGCTTCTGATGCGGTACTCACGGTCCACTCATGGAACAACAAGTATTAGGAACACCAGGTGGCATCTAATACAAAAGTTTCAACTAAAAGCAATAATTACATACTAGTGGCACATAGTGGCCGGGTTGCTTTCTATCAGAACCAACTTTTTGCTTACTATTCTCAAACGATGGCAGCACAATCTACCTAGTCAACATCCGTTCATAATGGATTTAGAGCCGCGCAGTCTTTCTCTTTGGGAAATGAGACAAAACAATTGTTCGTTGATCTCTGACAATATTTTAATTTCAGGAAGCAGCATAAAAACTTATGTTCACATTAATAATGTTTATTAGTGGATTGTGCTGTAGAAAATGTAGTAAATACAAATAATCTAAATGCCGTTCCAACAGCTTCAAAGACAACCACTATCGCAAGGAGCAGTAATCCTACCATGCCCCTCGTTCTGGCGCTACTGGTGTGAACTTTTCTGTGGGCGTATACGCATGTTCTCCGAAGAGGAACAAAGTTCGCCGAAGTACTTTGTCACTGGCTGGCCACGTTGTGTTCTTGTTCAAGTAACAACGGTCAAGGTTTTAGTACGCATTCCGTTCGTAAGATGGCATAACTATTATTCGATACTGTTCCCATCTATCGTTCATATTCGGAACTGCTTGAGCTGTTCATCCTTGCTCCACTCTTAATACTGTTGAACGAATAAAGTTCAATGTCCGGATGACTTCCGAAATCGCATTCGCCATTCATCTAGCACCAACTATTTATCCCGTCGAGATACTTCAACACCGGTAATTACCGTTGAGATGAAATCACCACGATACACGATGTTTCACTGCACTCGGAGAAGTTCTACGGACAACAGTGCAACTACTTTTCGTCCATCGACCGTTTTGCCGCGATATTTCCGCGCAGTCAACTAGTTCCACCCGCTCGCTATCCCATGACATTAGGCACTTCAGTGTATATGTTCTTTCGATTGGCAAATCGATTCTGTGTGTCCATAACGTTTGGACGTTTGTTAACCGCTGTTTTATGGATTCGTGCTTCATGCCCATGATCTATTCGAGAAAGCATATTCTGATAAAGTTCAGAGCTGACTTGGGAAAAGTCCATCAATATTTGTCTCACATCTTCAAAAGACTTTTGTGATGCAAAACTGGCTTGCCAAAAGAGTGAAGCATATTCAACAAGCTGGAAAGACTTCAAAGCACAATATTATTATTATGAAGATTCCACTATAACATTTATATTGACATACATTAACATTGGTTCCTTTTTTATTGAACACCATGTTAAAAGGAACAAAGAAACGTTTTAAAATTGTGCCATAAATCACAAACTTTCGAGTTTTTAAAGAAAATGTCTTCATTGGACTTATAAGAGAACCAGAAAATTGATACTTCATTTTATAGAATGCAATTTGAGTTACTTTCTCTCTCCGGAAAAGAAGTATTTTTTTGACTTAGTTACTTTTAACATGAGAGAATTCAATTATCGAGTAATTCAACATAATTATCACGCGCATTTCGGATGAAGTGACGTGTGTAATTGAGGATATGCGCCTAGTCACAGAGCAGAGACAAAATAAAAATTTTCGCTCTTTTGAACTATGTTGTAATTTCTAAATGTTGACTATAGCATTGCAATGTTATAATTTTTGGAATGATTATTGAATGAGATTTGTTGATTTGTCGATAGATGGAAGCTCTTCCTTAACGGGGGAGTTTGATGGTTTGATCTTAACTAGCATATTTTTTTTTCTGATTTTGTATTTAGTTAAATTCAAATTCGAGCGTATAGAATTGTTTTTCATTATCTGATTCTTCAGTCTAGCCTAGGCAATGATATGTAATGAATAACTGTTAAATTTCCTTTTAAAGTATGTTGTGAATTTGTGTAAGTTGCGTGGAGTCAATTTACGTCTCGAATTTTTATCCGAATTTCACGACGTAAATACTACATTGTGCAACTCCAAAACACCTTTAACTTCCGCGATGAAACTTCAAATTCCTGTCAAGCTGTGAAACACTCTGCTTTTTTTAAATCAGAGAAATAGATTCTCTTCACTGTTTTCCGTACAAAGTGCCATCGACTTTCTTCTTCATTAATTGTGGCCACTGTTCTATGGCACAGCACGATGCCCACCATAATTCATATTCATTGTTCCATAAAATATACCCTCCTACCTAGAGCGTAAATAAACTCTACAATTCAGATAAAAATGACAGTCTAGACAGTGGAAACGTTCCTCTTTTAGTATCCACAAAATTTTTTACCAGTTACCCTCGAATGAAAGAGTTCTCTACACCGTCTTCTGTGGCAAAAGGGGATTAATTCTGACAAATCTTGTACCAAACGGACAAGCAATCAACCAAAACTCTCACAGTCAGGATTTCTTCCCCACTGAGATAATCCGCTCATAGATCCAGAATTATAATACACATTTTTTTTACAGAGTAAGAATATCGAACTTGTCCCTCACCCACTATACTCACCTGATATTGCCCCAAGTAATTTCTGCCTGTTTATAACTGAATGATTTAATGTGAGGAAGACTTTGATTTTGCATATGAAAGTTCCTTGGATAGTGCACTGAAACAAAACGATAAAGGTCTTTGTAGCTGCGTAAAAAGATGGCAATAGTGTATACAAGAAGACGTTGAGAAACGACGGAAAGAACTCTAAAATTGACAACTGTGGAAGATGTGGAGAAAAGGTACGCACCTCGTATATATTATTTTTTTAATTCATTTATGCACGATGGTTGAGTAGTAAAGGGAATTCCATACTTAATAAGAAGAAATAAACAAATATCAAGATCTCAAATCTAGAACAAAATTAATAGACACATTTAAGAATTATTACATATTCAGCTCACAATTAAGCAGGAATCTTTTAACAGAAAACATGAGTATGTGAGCTCTTGTGGAATAAATACCTCTCATCTCCGGTCTACTCTTTAGAAATTCTGCTTACCTAGCAAAAAGAATGTTTTATCTTCCTTCTTACCGATTCTTGAGCTGAAAATGGTAGTTCTCATTAGTAATAGTATTGGTATAATGGTGGTGGTATTAGTATTAGTTCTCCTCTGAGCACACACACAAGTTTGTTTGCTGTGTGAACCGAGGAACGAGAGGGTGCAGGAGAACAGAAAGTGGCTTTACAGACATCGATCTGGAGAGTCAATGCTCCATCGCTCCATGATAATTTATTGTTGGAAGCCGAAGTCAATATTTGTCTTTAGTAGTGGAGAAAAGAAAAGACGGAAACCTAGATGGCCTCTTTCAACCCCTCACTTCCCACCCCGACCCCCACGACGCTACACAACCCCCAACCCATAGCCCCCACCGCACATCGACCACCACTTTCATTGACAAGACTTTCACGTGTGAAATGCTCTTTCCAAGTCCCTTCTGATGCTTCCTACCTATCGATCAGCCCTCTTACTGTAGGCTATTGTTAACAGCATTCTCTGAGCCGTGGTTAAGAAAAAAAATTGTAATAATAGCTTTTGTTTGCAATAAAGCTCAATAGATGTCTCTACAAGAATCGGAACAGCTGTTATAATCAAACTACAATTATTTACTTGTAAAAAATGAATTCTTGACACTTTATTGTCACTTAAACCTGTCGTTTTTCCTATGTTAAGCAATATTTATGGTATTTTTACAATTCTGTAAAGAAAAGACTCGTCAATACTAAAGTTAGCAAAAGAAAAATGGCTGCCGTGTATATTTCAGTTAAAGAATTTAAAACCCACAATTTACTTAAATCATATTTTCGATCAGAACTCTCACTAACCATCAAAATTAGACTTTACTTAGCAATATTAAGACCTATGGTCATGTATGGGCACGAACTATTTCACTCCGGCATAAATTTGGAAAAGATAGAAAAGTTCGAAAGATACTGGATACGGCATATGGAAAGATTATGGACTGCGGACAAAGTTCAGTTGTATAACAGAATTCCCATAGTTCCCATTGATTCATATTTGAAAGAACGTAGGAAGAGGTATATTGAGAATGCAAGACACAAGAACTTCATACAGGAAAACCTACCAGATCACATTGAAGACAGAATTAAGAGGCATATAATAACTTATAAAGAACTACTTTCATATTTAATTTAAACAGGAACACAACAGTGATAACATCAAAACATCATACTCAATTCTTCGTCATGGATGCAAACTGAGCTCTAACAAAACTTTTACAAAAAAGTAATTCGGATGACAACATCAATAAATTTTACTCTCAACACCTTCATTTACCTAAACATCCTTCATCCTTTTACAGTTTCACCTGACTTGAATTCTGGCAATTTTACTTATAAATGATCTGTTCTTCTGGATAATGCCTTTAGGCTCACTCAAAATAATTAAAAGGGGAAAAGTAGATTTTCTGGGGGTTTGCTTGGGGCGTTGCCTGGGCCCTGGTGCTTAATCCGGTTCATTTCAAACATAAATCTAATATTTATTCCAAACAATTATACAAAATAAGTCGAAGGACGATAGTAGCTTATCAGAGCTAGAAGTCCAGCTACGGTGGCCCTGCGGGCCCATAGCATTTACTTTAGCGACGAAGATTTGCTCTTCTATCTATAATAACATGTTCCTACCGAGTCCCCGTAGTTCAGTCGGTAACGTCGGAGTCTTCGGATTGGCAATGGGTACACTGTAAAAACTGTACTTCTGAATTGGGAGTACAAAATTGGAATTTTGTACTCCTAATTGAATCGATTATTTTGAAAAAGGGGATAAGTCATGTTATGTACAATTTTCAGGAACGTGAAGAAACAGTCGTAGACTATGGATTAAGGAGATGGTGCGTACACAACGGTTCAAATACAATGAGACCGACTGCGAATTAACCCATATTTACTATTTTTGTGTACGTACGTTCTTCTCAGTCCTTAGTTCAGGACAGTTTTTTTGAAGTTACTGTAAATTATACATTTCATGACTTATCCCCTTTCCGTTAACGTTCACCACTTGATTTTTACCTGTGTGGACACTGAGCGTTCACAGCTGGGTTCATCTTTTAGCACATCCACTCCTCTTTAGGGTTCAGAACACCATCGACTCACACCAGTCATTACCGTAAACCTATTTTAAAGCATTGGTGCATTTCTCTCACAGTTTACCAAAAATGAACAGCAAAATAGTATTATTCGAGTTAAAAGCCTCATTCTTACTTCAAATTAAAGCTAATGAATGGTCTAAGAATTTATACGTATTACCACCACATATAAATATAGCGGCTGTTATCAGAAAAGTATAATTGATAACTGCGCTCGTTTATGAAGATTACTTTAATGGTAGATAACTGTGAAAGTATCACAGATTTGTAAAAATCACCTCCAAGTAAAAGTTGTAGAGTATAATCTAACCTTTCTAACGATATCAATCTGTTTGCTCTATCTTTGAAACTAAGGGTCAAAGCGTTTCGTAAAATATTGAACCTGCTTGTAATTTCTTGAAGAAGGAAACGAATTATTCTCACTGAAACCTGGGACTGTAGTACAAAAATAGTGAATCATAATAAAAAGGAAAGTAGAACCAATTCAATACATTTCTAAAGACAGAACTTTTAAACCAACAAGGATCTTTCTACCTATCCATACATAAGAATAACTTCAAGACTTTTGGATCAGCTAAAGAAAAAAGACTCCATGAAAAAGACTCAAACCAATATGCTCGGAAAGTCACTGATATAGAATACCAATATATTTTCCGAGCTCTCTATAATATCGGTTAACAGAGACTTTGATATTGTTAGTATTTTGCCTTTGTAAACCAACCCGTTGCACCATCTATTTTTCAGAATGAAATTATGAGAACTTGAGATAAAGCTTGATTTTTTAGTTGCTTCGATCCACTTAGTATGAACCAATAAGTAAGTAGGACACTCT
>JAGDQP010008673.1:5787-35738 GCA_022664845.1 Lepisma saccharinum | reverse complement strand
ATGAGCTCCTGCGTAGCCTAGTCGGTAGCGCGCTCGACTTCAGTGCGAGCGGTCCCGGGTTCGATTCCCGATGGGGGCTCAAATATTTCGGTGTTGACCCAGCATCGTGAGGACAAGTGGGGAGCTGCTGTGAATAAAAGACAGTGGCGATCACAGTGAGAGCTTCGGCTCTCCTCTCCCAACCCGTCTGGTCAGCGTGGGAGCAGTAGACCAACTCCTCCCTTCGGGGAGAGGCCTCATCCACTAGTGGATTGAATATGGCTGTGATTTATTTATTTATATATATATAGATAGATAGATAGATATAGATATACTTTGGGAGATATGGAAGGTATAACAGTCAGTTTCTGTCTGTGGAAAGAGATCAAAAAGTGTGGAAATAAACCTTATGTTCTTAAATTGCTGAACGAAATGCAAGGTAAATACACACTAATAGGTACTGGGTGGAAGACGCTACCTATTTGAGGGTATGTTCTTCATGGTCATCATCTTGAAGTCAGCCATATTGAATCTCGATTCATTTTTTTTAAAAAAAAAAGAGAAGTGGGTCGTGTAATATGTCTTTCTGGACTTATAATTTCACGCGAAATGCGTTTCTGAAGCCAGTTTTGACGTAAATGTTTTATTGTGAGAGATTCATTTCCTCAGGCTATTTCATTACCCTATACTAGTACCACATACTTTTCTCTCTCACAATAATACTTAGTGGAAAGAGATTAGAAGCACGACCAAATGGAACATTACTAAGGAACTTCCTTAAATCTTCGAAAAGAAGTCTGAATTTTCTCGCCCTTAGGAGAGGAAATAGTACATTCAAAGTTTTTTTAGACATTGAAGTAGTATCTACTCGTCAGACACTTCCATGCTCACTATATTGCTGAACAACTTGAAAAAAAAAGTCAGTTTTGCACCTCGCAGTTTCCAGACTCTTACTGGATGCGATAGTGTCGGGTGTAGAAGGCACGGAATGAATTTCATTAAGTTTTAGAGGTATTCGTATCCTCAGGACAATGTAGGCCTATTTGAAGTACTCAAATATTTGAAGTACGTCAATGTCCCGTGCTCTGTCGTGCTTACACCATTTAATGACTATAAGTGAGGCTCGCAAACAACTATTTAGCTTCTTAATGCTCAACATACCACCAACAACTGGTGTTTCAAAGCAGCATATTATATGAGCACTTTACCAAAATGGCCATGTATGGGTGCAGGTTACAATGAGAATAATTAATTCTCCACCACTGAAAGATTGGAGATTGTGCTAGAATAAAACGAACACCAAAATGGTCAATTCAACCGGAAGTTTTTAATTTAGTGCGAAAACTGATTAATTGCAGCTACAAGAAAGGATGCCAGCAAAATAATTGCAGATGCAAAAAAAAAATGCACTTTTGTATACAACTATGACATATTTGTGATTCATCATTTTACAGAATTCCTTGAGGAACGGGGTTTCAAGATTTCGCTAAAATACACAAATTTTCATGATACGAAAAAATATTAATTTTAATGCGACATTTGACATGTGTCTGGATTTTTTGTTATTACCACACGAAGTCCGCCATTTTCTAAGACGGCGGAAAACGAGCACGAATTTGAAATGCCTTCTATATCTCCGATGTCCTATATCATTTAGAAGCTCATATTCTTTAATTAGACGCAAGAATGAAGTATTTATCTTAATTTACTGAGAAGGTATTTCTACTGAAAGTTTTCAGTCAGGTATAACAGAAGGTCCCAAACTTCAACACCCTGTGTCACATAAAATCGAATAGCTTCCTTATTTTTAAAGATACAGTAAACACACTGATATCGCTAGAAAGGTTAGATCATGCTCTACAACGTTTACGTCGAGGTAATTTCACAAATCTGTAATAGTTTCACAGTTATCTGATGTTAAGTAATATTCAGAAAAAAAAAGGACAACTATAATTTCCTGATAAAACTCGTCATATTTAAATATGGTGGCAATACATATAAACTGTACTGACTTTAAATGCTTAGACTATCTATTAGCTCTAATTTGAAACAAGAATGAGGCTTTTAAGTTATTATGTGTGATGAGATATTATCATTAAAGTGTAAGTCGGTGTCTTCGCATGGGCGCCATGTTGATTTCCAAGATGGCTGCCAAATAAGCACACATTTCGAATACCTTCGTATCTTAATTTTTTTTCCCTTGGGTTACCCTACAAGTGTACCAATTCTTTTACCAAATGCTGTTTTCTTCGAATTTTTCAAGCTAAGTCACTCTACTGTTTCTTATTGCCATACAAGTTTTGTTCTGTAAAGTAAAAAAAAAAATCGTATCAATTAATGCACTGGTTCTACAACATTAATATAATTACTTTTAGTTTTGTGAGGAAAGCAATATCATAGTAGGCCAGACGAAAGTATTTTTATAAGGTTGAAAGATGTCGCATAGTTCTATAGCAGTTAAATAACGATAATTTGAAGCCTAGAAAATTCCAAACGTGTCAAGGTAGACTCGTTATTATCAATGAAAAAAGTGTTTGCAGATATTTTAAAAATTTAATCTATATATTTTAAGGTTTTAAAGAAATTAATTTATTTTTGCTGGATAAACGCTTGAGATTTTAGCTACCGCACCTTAATATAACGTCCTCAAAGAAAGGTTAAGACAGAAAGAGACCTAATATTTATATGGGGAGTGCAGTGTTAGACAGGTTTTTTTTACGGATAAGTTGTTCACCACGTAAATTTTTTATAGCCACTGAACAAAGCATTAAATGATTTGATTTAGCAGGAATAAAACATTATCAAATATTATGGGAACTTCCTTCACACGAAGAAACGGTTTATGGTAGTGTGTTGCAAAAATTTTAGAAAAATAAATTGTCGCTGCAGTGGCCAAGATCAAATCAGGGCACACAGTTATCGTCCGACTACTGTATCATAGCGATACTGAAGCCACTGCCAACATGTGTGGGTATAACACATTACTCAGGTATGATGAAAATCGTGCAGTAGGAAAAATTGCAGCGTTAACTTTTCTTTTTGATATTTTTGAACATGTCTAAGGAAGATGTATCATCATAGACTCTGCAGGAATCAAAACGAAACACTCTTTCTTATTTATGAGCAGCTCGAACACTACATGTATTAGCATTTATCCGAATACTTTTATCTAAAAGTGTATGTGTCATGCAAGTAAATCTATTTTACTGTAAGATGGGATTGCAGAAGGTGTTAGGATAACATCCTGTACAGCAGCCTTTCAGTTTTAATTCGTATTGTTTCCATATATGCAGGGTTCAGATTCAAATTGGTGTAAGTCAGTTGTCATAAATACAATCATAATCAATATTTAAATGATTATAAACTTGAAAACAAGACGGTTTTCAACCGAAATGGTGTACATAGTTTGTTTACTTTTTTACTTTATTGAATTCAAAAAGAAAAAAAAACGAGATATGTGGGTTTAGTATTAAGTTAATTGACAATTTCTTTTGTTACTCCGATTTTCGGACAGCACTCTATACAATTTTAAGGAAGTGAGGTTCGTAATGATCTAAGTCGTTCCTATTAAAGGGATATTAAATTTTTGAAGCAATGTAACTTACTTTCCAAACCCAAATGCCCTAAGTGGTCGTGTATTTCCTACTTTATCGGATACAAACTAAATTACTTCTATCTATAAGAATATGAAATTCAATTTTTCTCCCTTTCTAGGAAACACTCATTCTCCACAGGTGATTTACTTAATACATTTGTCCATGCCTTCACCCAATAAAGTATTTTGTATTCTACTTGCAACAACATTAATTAATATTCTATTCATTAGCATCGTATTTTCTTTTGTAGAAAACGATAATAATTTAGATTTAAATACATTCACCACAATTTTGTTTTTTATTAGGTTATTGTTATCTGTTAAGTGCTGTTGAAGGTTTAAACAAACAACATTTGCATTTCTTTAGAATATAACTTCAGACCATTAACAAATAAATAAGTTGAGAATTTCCATCTACAATACGGAAGAGTATTACTAACAAGGAGGAATCACAATGGTCCTAGGAGAGATCCTCGAGGGACTCCCTGCACGGTATTAGATTTGCAGTACGAAACAGCTTGTTTCCGATTAATGGAAATATGAAGGAAGGTATTTTATAGCTCTCTGAGAAAAAGAAATGAGAGATTCTAGCTTTTGTAACAGATCATCGTGATTTCAACATGAAAGTTCTTGCTGTACTTCAGGTCTTGCATTTCATCATAAGAAAATTGATACTGTATTTGATAAATCTAATTTTCAGACAGACTACTTAGACCATTATAAATCTGGGCCATCATATCGTTCTGTTTGCTTACTTTTCTTAATCTAAAGGCACATCTTTATGTGTTTTTATGTTATCTGAATATGAAAACCTTATGCAATTGCTTGATGCATTTTGTACATGAAAACCTCTAATGAATGGGCGTGGCTGTGAATAAAATTGGAAGGTGTCTCATTTTCGTATAAGCCCAAAGACGTATGTGTTATTTAGTTTGAACTTTCCAAATAATTTTATACTCTAGTAATTGTTTTGATAGTTTGAATATCGCTTTAATTGTAGGAACGAACCGAGCAATTAGTCAAATATCTTTGTTTCAAGATCTTCTAACACAACTGAAAGGTCATGCCACATAACATATTAACAACAACAAATACCAATAACTACGATGTATCGATCCTGTCCTTATTCAGAGAACCATCTCAGCGTTTGCTTGCACGGCGAAGGAAAACACAGGGAAAATATTAATCAGGATAGAAGGCTGCTGGGTTCGAACTCACAACTTTACGAATAGGAATCTAAAGCTATATCAACTGAGCTACGATCACCTGTAATAGCTCCACAGCATTGTACTAACATTTGTTTCAAAAGCATTGAAATAGTTATCGAAGAAAGAGAGACATACGTTTACTCCAAATTGTTCAAGAAATTTTTTAAAGTAATTGCCCTAATAAAATTCGAAAAATAATTTAAATAAATAGATTTATTTATTATATTGTTTCTTCCATTTATTATTCTTATTTATATTTGCTTATGATATTCTGTAGAATTAATAATTATAATAATTAAACAAAGTATCACTAAGGAATAAGATTTCTTTACGAACTAGCCATAATCACAGAAACAAAACAAAAAAGAAAATTGTACGCAATATATAATCTTTACTGCTTTTGTGGTTGATGATGATACCAATAAAGGGATCGAAACGTTCCATATTATAAGTAATAATAATAATAATAATAATCTCATACTCCCTTTTCCTTTAACGAATATGGCTATAAATACATTTTATTCCACCTTTCTAATAACTAATTATTCGAGCCCTAAAAACACTAACACTACAAAATACTTCTTAGATTAAATTTCATCACTGGAAAATATTATAGTATCAATAGATTCACAGTCAATAATGCTAAAAACAGGCAACCTAAGAAAGTGTAACAACTTTTAATACATAATATTGTCACTGGTACGTTTAACTTGACTCTGTGTATAATTTTTAGAAATAATTTCCTTGCACAAAGTGTAATTTATAAGAAAATGTAACCTGAAACCAGAAACCTAACTTGCCTGAGGGAACTATTTCCCCATTCATAACACAGTACCCCACGTGTTCACAGTTCTCACGTAACTTCATATAATATTTATAAATACATCTGTTTAATGTATAATCTAACATCATATGTTTATTTACTCTACGTCGAAAGCCATTACGTTTCATACAAGTATTCGTCCTTCAATTGTTTCTCGTCTCCATTCGATTCTTTTATTTTTCTTCCGTGACAAACTAACCATAGCTAAACAAATAGACGCTTGTTTCCGCATGACGTGCTTCTTCTTCTTCTTCTTTCGTGTTGTTCAATATCAGGAAACTATGCTACGATAATTAACCTGAATTATGGGAATATTTGTTTGTGTTCAGTAAAGTGTATTTCTCTCATAATACGTTCACACGTTATTTGACGAATCTGACTAATGTCATTTTTTACATTATTTTCTTTAGTTCACAATGGTTCGTGGTGTCCTCAAATTTTGCAACGTTAATTTAACTAGTTTATCGACACGTCATACAATGATGAAATTTTACATAGCGACGTAATTCGGGTGACAATACAATATTCTATTGTTACTTTTATATATTTTAAAAGCAAATTTTATTTATTCTTTTAATATGGGTTTCTTTATCCTAAAATAAATACTAGTCCGCAACGCTACTGGGTTACACTGGTTCCATAACACTTTAGGATTTGGGTCACAAAATATTAGCTTGAGAAGAAGTATCCGAACAGCGAAATAACTTGAAAAAAAAATTAACAAAAAACACTTTTTAAAGACATACTTTTCTTAAAAAATTCGTACTAAAAAGTAAAAAAAAAAAAAAAATTGTTTATGCATGACTAAGAAAGAAAAACATGGGATCCAACAATTCAAGATTTTTTAAAGTGACTGTAACTGTATGATAGCGCGCTCGATGCTTTTCTTTTTATTCATGCATAAACAAAGTTTTTTATTTTTTAATACGAATTGTTTAAGAAAAGTATATTTTTAAAAAGTGTTTTTTATTAGTGTTTTTTAATGGTAACAAATATTTATAAGACGATGGTTCTTTATTTCTGAAGAAACACAATTAATGAATGGTATAGAACGTTACATTGTTTATACCATAAAGTTTCACATTTATTTCATTGTATTTATTACATTTTTTTTCAATATATCATAGAAATTATACTTTACAAGGTCTGACAGAATTATGTGCTCAGTGGAGTACATAATTGTTGATATTGTATAGACATTAATTGGTGTCTATATTATGTAATCGAGAGTCTTACTAAAAAAAAGGCGTATCCCTCGAAATTGCGAAAAAGAAATTTACATTTCTAGAACATTGCTCTGTCTTCTGATAAAGTATCATGCTGGATGAGCCTATCGAAAAATGACGTATCTACTTTCTGCGGTAGGTAGTTAGAGGAAATATGGGATTGCTGAAATGTTTATACCAAAACGGCTCATCGACTAACAACGAATGAGAGCTTTAATGCTGTATTGTCAAAACCATAGCAATGGAGTAGTAACTGAGCGTTTATTACGTAAAGAATTTGGAGTAATAGGCAAGGATATTGTAATAGAGGGTTTGCTTATAGCTATCTCATGCCCAAACTAAAGAAAGTGAAGCCCAAAAAAGAGCAACAACTGAGCATCGACCAAGGCGACACACCTGATTGGTTAGCAGAGAACTGCCATTTTTGTCAACAGAAAATAAATGCTTTTGATTGTAGTAAGTGGGCGGAAGTAAGCGGTGACGTTTGGCGTCATTTTCTTGGCGAAATCGCATATCCTCTATTAGATCATCCTTGGACTAAGATTGGTGCGGAGTGGTCACATCACAAGCCTAATTCAATAGTTTGAGACAACCGGCTGTTTTAATAATGCCAAAAGTTCAGGAAGACTGCCTTCACCGACGACAGAAGCCGTAATAGGGAGTCTTTGTTGTAGGGATTCCGCCAGGATTTTTCAACGTGGGGGTGTAAAGTCAAAATTGGTAAGTAGAGTTTTAAACTGTTTCTAGCGATTTTTGACCGTAAAAATTTTAAAGTTGAGAGGGGGATGCTCTCAAGGACTTTGGGGGGTGACACTCCTACAGGGGGATCTGGCGGAATCAATGTTTTGTTGTGAAAGGCCTCAGAAATTCCAAAATCCGTCTATCAAGGGAAACACGGTATTAGTGCGTTAGAAGGTTGCTGGAAAAACTGAAGATGAAGCTATTCATATCATGAGGGCGCGGTGATTCTTCTATGTAGAAACCGAGGAAATTTGTGTAGTCAAAAGCAATATATTTTTATGAAAATAATGTTTTCTCATGAAACAGAAGCAAAGGTATGAGAAATGCGTGTAGAGCGTTTAATTTAATGTGGGATGGTAACACTGAGTCAAGGGAACAAATGTACTTCCATCTAGCGGCAAAAAAATCTGAATACAGTAGGTTTGAAAGACAGTTCCTACACGTTATGAAGTCCACGAATCGCTACTGCATGATGCAGATTCAGAAAGAAGGGTAGAAATATTTGAAAACTTTTATCCAAATTACATGGAGATGAGAACTGTGCAATGAAAATACGTTCGAATGAAGTTACGTTCAACTGAAAGAACATAACAATCGTTGTAATAGGATCAGAGCGATTATATAAATAATTAGGAATGCAGAGTTATGGCTTAGTTTAAATGTGTTCATCTTGTAATCGATAGATCTCGGCGATAAATCGAGGGATTATTCTTGTTATTCAACTACGGCCGTTCATAATTTCAAGACGCATCTCCTCATTATTTGCTTTGACCGTAATTGTAACAGGATCTTAGTGACGCTTCTCGGTAAACGGCGAGGAGCCAATACCAATGTCTGGTTAAAACAGCTGAAGAAATGTACGTAGTTGCAAAAGGAGAGTAGGTTTGATTGACTGGATCGTTCTAATCTGTGTAGGTAACTTGATTTCCTGACGGTAAGACGGTCGGAAGGGTTATACAGACATTCCACGTGCATCTTCACTAAAAAACGGAAATAAACAAACTGAAAACCCAAACAAATGGGATGATTTTCTTTTTAACCAAATCAATAAAAACGGAGATTGTTATCAAACCCTTAAGACAAAATTGATATAACACACAATAATGTGATTTATATTACCCCATATTACCTCACATCGTACCCCATATAACCCCGCCTATGGGAGCAAGATGAGAAATTTGTATGTTTTAGTTTCCAATGTAAAAAAAAGAAAATGAAAAATATTTATAACCTGTAGTTTTCACTTCGTTATTTCCAAAGTTAACATTCTGATGTATTTAATTTGTTTTGTATTTTCTTATGGGATATTTAACACCTTTTACCAATATCATTTCCTTAAGTACTCAGTCTTACTCCTCCTTTCCCTACATAAACCTTTTAAGTTATGCATCAAGACAAATGACAACATTAACACATATATTAATATAATTAACAACATAGTCCCTTGGAAGGGTTTTAGTCATGTTCTCAAACACTTCTCAAATTAAATTATATTTCATCCTCGCTATTTTCTCATGCATAATATCCATGACTATATCTGAAACATGCGAAAACTTTATAATAGTAGATTATAAAGACATGTCTTTCATAACAAAAGAAAATAATTGATATAATAAAATCATTATCCGATAATGAAGAGACGCTGTTTCTCTTAGGACACAACCAAAGGTAATGTCGTATATGCTATGACCGCTGCAATGACGCCACGTCTGACGAGCGAATAGTGAAGTGCACGGCACGTGCCATAGCTGACTCATATAGGAAACTTGATTGTGCAGCAGTGTGTAGTAGGAGGACTGTCTGTTCCACGTTTTGGAAGTGTGGTTTGTGTCTGATCATGTCAGTGTCGGAGGACTACACACGGCATGTCATGCTGTATGAATTTCACCACGGACATCCAGCCAGCGTAGTGGCACGAAATATCAATGCTGTATATGGTCAGGGTGCTGTGGATGTTCGAAAGTGCCAGAGGTGGTTCCAGAGGTATCTGTCTGGGAATTCCAGCCTCGCCGATAAGCCACGAGAAGGGAGAAACGTGCAGCTGGACAACGATGCCCTGCGAGCAGCAGTGGAGAGAAATTCAATCCAAACTATTGAAGAACAGGCCAGCGAACTCCATGTCACCCATTCGACCGTTCACCGTCATCTGCAGGACCTTGGGTACGAGTCGACACTCAGAAAATGCATTCGTTACCCCATGCGTTAACACCTCAACAGAAGCAGCAGCGAGTTGACATGTGCAGTTCCCTGCTCACTCGTCACAGACGTGAGCCATTTCTGCACAGAGGATGAAAAGTGGATCCTCTACCACAACATTACACGCAAACGTCAGTGGGTACCTAAAGGAGGCCGCAGGAACTATACCAAAACAGGATCACCACCCCTGCTAAGTGATGTTGAGTATTTGGTGGGATATTCGTGGAATAATCCATTTTGAGCTCTTCCCACGTAACCAAACCATCAATGCAGATGTGTACTGTCAGCAGCTTGAACGCCTACGGACTGTATTTTTGGGGAAAGGTTCTGTTGTGACTAATAGCAACGACGTGCTCGTCAACGGTAATGCGCGCTTACACATGGCAAGAAGGATCAGTGCTAAGATCGAGGAATGTGTCTGGGAGAAACTCCACCACCAGGCGTTTTCGCCATATCTTGCACCAACAGACAGCTGTCTTTTTCGCATCCTGTAAAACCACCTTTGCGGTAAAACACTGCAAAATGAGGATGACGTGCAACCAACAGTCATCCCAGTTCTTTGTCTCCAAAACCGGTGACTTCGTTCAGCGAGGAAAAAGGTTGTGGAGTCCGATGAAAACCATTTTCCTGACCAACTGTAGTGTTCCCGGTAACTTATCGTTCTTTTCCTCATGGTGCAAAAATAGAACATTGCTTATGGGATAAGCTGATATTTCACAATAGTCAGTTCCCTATTTTCCTTGCGGAGGTGACTATCTCCCCTTTAAGCAGTTTATGGACCAGTTCCTGTAGTCTCTTTATATATCAGTCTTAATAACACAAATGTTGAATAAACATTTATATGACCTAAATTTAACAACTAATACACGTTTAATATATATTTATTCAACATTTGTGCCACTAGAGGCAAAAATCAAAAGCTCGCTTATAAAACAAGAGTGAAAAAAAAATGTTTTAACGTTGTTACATTAACTCCCCTTTTATCATGAAAAGCTTTCAATGAATTTTCTATCATTTTCACAGAAATAGAAAAATATTTAGGAATATTATCAATTGCGTTAATGAGGAATGAAAGAAAAAGGAGAAATCGAAAACAAATAAAAACATAATATGGGAAGGTACACAGCCATTATTTTCCCATCAACAATATTCCCTTCCTATATCTCATTCCCTTAGGAATAAAAACACAGAAACAGTAAAATACAATTGTTCGAATTACAGACTGCTGTCTTTTCTCCCAAAACATTCTTTTCTCTTTTGGTTAAAAACAAATCTATTTATTATTACAAGGTAACCAAAAAGTTTTTGCCATTCTAGAGCAGTGATAAAGAGCAATAGAGTGGACGGTACGAACCTTTACGTTTCGAAGTAAGCTCCATCAGCATCCAACACCTTTTGCCACCACTCCTGCAGCTGCACAATACCCAAGTGATAAAAGTCGGCGGTCTTCGTGGCAAAGAAGTCCGTGAGTGCGTTCCGCAGGTGTCCCTCGTTGGCGAAGGATCTCCCACGGAGGTGGTTGTCGATGGAACGAAACAGGTGGTAATCTGTTGGCACAAGGTCCGGTGAATATGGTGCATAGTACGGTGTCTCCTAGCCAAGTTGCTGAAGGGTCTCCCGGGTCATCTTTGCCACATATGGCTTGGCATTGTCGTGGAGGACCAGCACACCCTTGCGATTCACCAATGCCGGCTCCTTCTGCTACAATGCACGGTGCATCCTTTGCAACTGCTGTGAGTAGAGGTCAGCAGTGATGGTCTGACCAGGTGGAAGGAGCTCATAATTAACCACTTGGCGACAAGTTCACCACACAGAGAGCATAACTTTTTGTGGGAGCAGAGGTGGGAACAGGGTCACGTGGCGACAGCCAATGTCTGGTACGCTTGGGAGTGTCATAGAGGACCCACGTTTTGTCACCAGTGAGCAAGCGATCAAATATGGGTGTGTTCAGGTGCCGACTGAGCAAGGACAAACAGACTGTCACTCGTTGTTCCTTGTTGGCTGCCGACAATGTGTGGGGTACTCACTTGCTTAACCTGTATGGCTTCCCTATCCCATGCTGGTGCAGTCTGACTGTTTCAGCGGAAACATGGAACATTTCTGCAACTTCATCACACGTTAGACCAGTGTCATCCTCAGTGACTCGTCATCCAACACATGTAGTCGTCCACTGCGAGGTTCACCAGCAAGGCCCACATCTCCCGAACGGAATTTCTGGAACCAATGCCTGGCGGTGCGTTCGTTCACGGCATTCTCACCAAATGCCTGGAAATGCAGCGACTTGATGCGGCAGCTGATAGGCCCACTTTAAAGTCATTCAACAAACACACGCGAACAAGCTGCTTCGATACCTCTATTTCACTTTTACACTGGACGAGCTATGACTGCTGTGTGTGAGCACCGTGCCTTTATTACTGACGGTCGATGGTCAGACTATCTCCTGATCGCTTGGCAGGTACGTGCGTCATTTCGTTTCCTCTCTATGAGCGCATGATTAATAGGACGTCAAAAACGGCAAAACCCTTTTTGGTTACCTTGTACAATCATATCTTCAAAGTCATCATTTTTCATTCAATAACAGGAAAATGATATCAGTGATACTAATTGTGAAATCGAATCGCACTTCCGTGTAACTTCCGTGTTAGTTAATATAACCGAAATTGCAGCGTTAAGCGTTATCGGTCCTCGAATTCTATCTTTCATGCTTCACTGAGGTATAACAATATTGAATACGCAAACGAGTTACATGTTTGACTGGTGACCTACGTGCAAGTAAACTGAAAATAAAATTGCGCTTCCTAATTTTTGGAACATAGAAACCTGTAAGAGTTCAATGGTGCTGCATCTGTAACTTCTGAAGACCAATTTCTCGGCTCTCAACGCCTCTGTTTCACATCAAATGTGCAGCGTTTTCTTTGCGAAAATTAGTTAGATGTTTTAAGGACGCTGGACTAATAATCCTATCGCCAAGTTGCGTTTTCTTTAGGCGAATACAGTAGCACCCAAGCTGCTCGTAATCTTCGCTGACAGTCATAGCATAACAAATATATTTCTAGACCTAACAAAATTCCTATATGTGTCAAGGTGCATTTGTATTAATGTATTAATAAAAGTGAACAAGAACAAAATTGTAGGTATTATTGTCTTCGAATTCGTTACATGTCTAGAATTTTAACGTTTAACTTATCTGATCTTTTTAGTCGTAGCTAATTAAGTATGTTTTAACGAAATATTTGTTTTTAGTTGTTTTGATTTGTAATGTCCGCTTGGAAATTTAAGGCTGCCATCTATGGTTCCTTTAGTTTGTCTAGATTAGAATAATGAAAGGAAGTATTACAAAATGGAAACACTTCAACTTGATCGCTTGTGTAACAAACACCAATTAAGTAATCAACAGGAAAAATCCTCTGCCTAATAATAACGTTTAAAATTAAAATTGTTCACACAAATATTCCCATGCTCTTTTTCTAAATGAAACACAGCTGATATAATTTTATGACTTCAGTCTGTCTTCCAACTATTATTGTAATTTTTTGTCAACTAAGTTAAGACAATTTTTCGTCTCTTTTCAAAAAGATTTTTGATTTAATGACAAAACTTACCATACATTCTTTAATTTAGTGCTTTATTAAGAACACCGTCTTGCAAACAAATCTTTGGACCAAGCTAATCACTGTTTGCCTTTCCCTTTGTTTACGGAATATCTTCAAATAGACCCTTGGACAAACCCAAATAGGCCTAAGTCTCTTTACAGAGTTAGTCTTTCCACGTTTTCTCTACCATATATAGTTTTCTAGTAGCCTAAGTAGATAGAAATACAGTGAGAAGGTGGCAACACTGTATAATAATAGAATTCCCAATACTCTAGCAGTGAAACGGTTTTCCAGTTCTGCAAGAGTTGTGAAGACTAGCAACTACTCACCTACCGAATTCTCGACCTAATGTCAGAGCTTCCAGGGGTGAAGTTATCTAATTTTGTATTCTTTTTTTTTTTTTTTTTTATCTGCTTGCTTGATAAAATGGGAACGAAAAGAAATCTTTGAGATAAATATTTCATCTTTTCAGTGCAGCATTCATATAAGGTCTGAAGTTTTCGTACGTAACTAGTCAATAGTCCTAATTACTCTCGTAGAACTAAGTTTCACCGGTAGAACATGGAACGAAATATACTCTTACAGTGTTGCCATCTCTTCATTTCTTTTATTCGATTGGCTCGAAAATTATGGATTGTAGGGAAAACATCCAAATAATAATGATATTGTTTTAGAATATGCCAAGAAATAACATGACAATTTATGAACATGGATTTTGCTCTCCACTTTTTTAGTGCTAGCCAAGACTAGCTCCCCTCTCAAAGGGCTACACCCTCTATTTGGGATGGGAAATTTGATTGAATAAATGTTTTTTGGAAAAGGTGGATGGCCTATGCGGTTTTATTTTATCTTAAAGTTATTTTTTATCATCATAGAATATTATGAATGTTTTTCTCATAAATATATGAAATGGTGGGAATATTAAGTAAATGATAATGTAATGGCTGGTGAAGTTATGAAGGTGAGGTGCTATTGACGTCACAACACTTTGACATAATAAAGACAAATGAATGATAGTCCTCTAGCCTAGGGGCTGCTCTAGGTCGTGATATAGACAGATGGGCCCCTGTACATTCGAAATGGTTACTGTGCAACATATGACGGTGAAATATATGAGACGGATTGAGTCTGCGAAATGTGAAATGAATGGTTCGTCTGGTGTTATCGGGTGGCAACGTGAAGTTGTAAATTGTGAGAAGTGTAGAACGTTGTGTATTTTCGTTGTATTGTTTGTCGTGTTCTAATTGTGTGCGGATAATTGATCTATTATTGAAGAGTGGGTGTTCAGTGTTGAAGGGTTTACGCGTATACTTTAGACGTAGTGATTCTAGATAATAGAACAGAAATGGGAATGTTATTTTATCGTAGAGCTCTTGTATTGGACTGGATAATTTAACTCTAGAGGCGATGCGAACGGCGTGTCTTTCCAGGATTTGAAGTTTGTTGTATATGGCGTGGCTTGCGTTTATTCATGCTATATATCAATATGTCAGAACTGGTCGTAAGAATGCTTTGTATGTATTGAGAACTGTGTTTGGTTTTAGGCCCCAAGTTGGACCTGTTAGACGTTTAAGGACGTTAACTCTATTTTTGGTTTTACTGATGACCGTTTGGAGGTTGGGCCCCCAGGTGAGGTGTTTATCTGAAATGTGTCCAGCAGAAAGTAAAATCTTTTTACAAAAGGTACATGAAAAAAGCCTGTATTATATTGATTTCGTATATTGCTGTTTCATGTGATATGTTGGCTGAAAACAAAAATAAAACACTCTTCTTATTCTGTCTCGATTACTACAGCTGTTTCTTCCTTTTATTTTCGTTCCTAAACAATAGACGTTCTGCCTTTCTTGTAAGTATATATATTATCGTAGATACATGTCTGCTCACTTTTAAAAGGGTACGTATATTGTGTGTATATGTTGGTATTTCGGAGCAGACGGAAGGGAAAAAGAGAGAAATGAATAGAAAGGACTCGAACCCGGACGTTTTCATTTCAAATTTTGTATATATGATTAAAATTTATATCTGTTGGAGAAATAATTTAAGGAAAGATAATTTGTAAAAGGAAACTTTAAAATATTGGGTAGTATTCAGGAGCAGGGCAACAACAACGGAATCTAAATTTGTATTTTTTTAAGGCTCAATCGTAGTGGGTTTTCCCGCCATTTTCGTTTTACGTCAATTATTCAAAATTCCGTGCAGGTAAACAAAATTTAACTTTCACAAACCAAAGATCGTTTCGTACTTCAATAATTAGGCCAATTAGCTTTAAGGAAATATTAGTAATAACTTCAGGATTGTGTGCAGACACTTTTGAGACATTATTCTGTCCGAAAAGTGTCTGCACACAATCGTGAAGTTATAACTAACATTTCCTCACAACTGATTGTACCCATTATTGAAGTACGAAACGATCTTTAGTCTGTGAAAGTTAAATTTTGTTTACCTGCACGGAATTTTGAATAATTGACGTAAAACGAAAAAGGCGGGAAAACCCACTACGATTAAGCCTTAACTTTTTAAAAAATGTATCCGTTGGAATGATTGTCTTTGGAGTGTGCTTAAGAGCTAGTTTTCAGTTGCGAGGAAGACAGCGCCCGTTTCGAATGGAAACGAAAGAGCTCCGAGTTGTGTCGCGGAAAGGAGTGTTGTATAACACGTTGTTATTTTGGAAAAGGATCACAATAAATATATATTTGAGCTCAATATTTTCTATTTCTCGTACACCCAAAAATAAATAATAGTCAGACTGCGTATAAAAATAGTGGCAAAATTCATCGGCCAGAATACACATCGAAGGTGATGCCTAGGTAGGTTACTGTTTTTGTTGGATTATTATTTTCATGCAGAACTTTCAGCTTAAGTTTAGCGGGATTTCGTTTTTAGGGGGAAGATAAACAATCGTTTGTGTTTACCGTGAATTTATTGTAAGGCCTCACCTACTGCGCCACGAGGTGAATATGTTAATTGCTTCGTTCATGGTTCTATTGATGTGTTGTATACTGTTGTTTAGTGCGATAAAGACGGTGTCATCTGCATATTGAAATAGATGGACGTTTGGATGAAGTGGAGGGTGATCTGTTACGTACAAGAGGTATAAGAGTGGGGATAGAGTGAATCCCCGTGGAACTCTACAATGAAGAAATATGGGGTGGGAAAGACTATTGTGGATACTAATGTAGGCTATTCGGGTGGAGATGAAGTTCAAAATGAAGCGGAGATAGGATTGGAAGAATTTGAACTTGTATAAAACTTATCGGTGCCAAACTTTATCGAATGATTTTTCCAGATCAAAAAAAGGGTAAGGCAGGAGGGGAGGGATTTATAGTAGTGGAATGTTATTTGTTTTGTAAGGCGGCCTAGCTGGTCAGAAATGCTGAAGTGGGTTCGGAAGCCTGCTTGGTGTAAAGGGTGTAGGTTGTGGATTTGTAGACGTGTGTGAAGTCGTTTGACAAGGATATCCCTAAGGTTCTACTTAATGTTCGTGTTAGCTGAATTGGTCGAGAGGAAGAGGGGGAATTAGGAGGTTTATTGGGTTTCAGGAACATTAAAGTTTTACAGGTTTTCCAATCGCGAAGAATATAACCTGTACACAGAATGGATGTATGTATAGAAGTAGGAATTATATGACTTACATTTGAAAAGGCACTGCTCAACTGAAAAATACTACTGTATATAATTCAGCTCTGTTTTTCAAATGTTTCTGGGACGCAAAAAATTGTATTAATTATATAATAGTCTTAAAAAAGCATGTTAGTTTGAGTTGAAATGTAAACGCCAGTTTCCCCAAGGTGCTTTAAGGTGCCAGTGGCATCTGTGAGGAACAAAGTGAAGTGTCATAAAGAACATGGCAAGTAAACACCAGATTTTGATTATTGTATGATGTTCCATGTTTTTTTTTAACAAAAGGCTGAACAGCGCACGAGTGGAAATTGTCTTATTTCCTGGGCATATTTCTTTCACATCAGAATAATTATGGACGAGCCTATTCTGCTCATTTTTTTATTCATTCATTTAATAGTATATTTCGCAGGTTTGTTTGATAATACCGACACCAAGTAAAAGAGTAGGGCATGAAATAAATTATTACTGTGTTTTAAAATAAACTTTTTTTTTCGCAAACCTTACATCATAAAAATAATCTAAATTCATTTTCGAAATAGCACAAGAAAATAGTTTAAGACAATACATTTTGATAGCTTAAGAGACCACCATTTATGTAAAACAAAATGATATTTAGGAATTCAAAATCACAAAATTTGAAAAGCTGTTTGTAACTGTCAGATTTGATTAAACAATAGGACTGTAGTAACCTTGTAGGAATATCGCCAGAGCCCAGTACTGGACCGCTGAATGGTTTTTAGATAAGAGTCCGTACGTTTCGCGACCGTACAATATGTAATCCTACCTAATATAGTGCGTTTTGCGACCCATCTACTTATTTTAGAGTCGAAGACATCTTGAACAGTTAAGTTCATTAATGATGTTAGATCTTAACTGCATAGCTGCTGCGTATTCAACAACATCGCTCGGTCCCTTGGAAGTCTGAGATTCCACAAAGCTAACCTAATATGACAATTTGTATTCCGGGGGGAATCTTTGAACGGAATGAAAAGCGGGAGAATCTAACCCTGACTTTAACTAACCCGCCTTAGGTCGCTACCGCTCCCACGGCATTAATTCGTGTCTGCGTGACATTCGCGTGGTTTTGTATTACATTTTGTACCTAGTTGGGTTTACCAAATCAATGTGTACGTGGGATTGAAAAAGTAATTAAAATTTATATGTTTTCCAAAATAAACTGGGAGACGCCGATAGCACGTCTGACTGTGAATCGGGTTCAAATACCGGTCAGACCACTGGATACTTTTCTAGCAGTGTTCCCATAGGTACATTCGGCCTCATATCAAATCGAGCATGAGAGTATCCTTGGTATTTCTGGACACCTTAAGAGGTAAAGAAGGACCATCGTACAGTGGGTTGAAAATTTGTCACTATCTCCACATCCTCTCATGCGCCGTGCATGATGCGTCCATCCCCTTGCCTCTCAAATTATAGTAGCTTACTCCCAAAATGAAACTGTTAATGTAACTTAATTTGACCTAACCAGAAATATGTAAAAGCCTCGTAAGTGCATTAAAAGACAAGAAAGTACCGATATATACTTACTAGTGCTAACAGGTTCAACATCGGGGACATTAGCACTTCAATATGAATCAGTATTCAGGGCCGCAAAACACACGTTCGCCTGTATCTCGGGCCGCAAAGTGCACGGGTCGCAAAACGCACTCCACTTTTAGATACGCTGCCGTAGATTACCCATACCGAAATTTAAATTACAACCGGCGCTTTGGGCTGAAATAAATACTGCAATGACATGGGCTTTCGGACATTACATTCGGATAAGATTTAATGCATTAGGTATAAATGCCAATGACAATTTAAAACTATAGAAAATCATCATAAATTCACTCTCATTGTTGGTATTCTGCCGGTAGTCACAGTCCTTCAAGTTTAATAAGGTCAAATTTCTGATGTGTGTTTGTCGTTGTTATGAATTATTCCATTCTTTCTTGCATGAACTCTGATAAGTTGTACTCGCCTATGTGTGTTTATCGTTGAGTGGAAGAAGCGGAATTATCTGACTTTGTAGTTTAATAGGGTGGGACTTAAATATCGACGCATGTTTAAACGGTTATGAAACGAATTAAGAAACAGAGGAATATTAAACGCATTGGTAATTCTTCAGTAAAGAATGCGATTTAATGGGAAACACATTTGCCCCTGGTTGTGGATAAACTCTCCCACTACCCCTTCTCTTCTGCCATGTTTTAATGGTTATTCTTGGTTGTGCCATTTTTAACGGAGATGTTCCCTGGCCCGCTCGTTCTCCCGACCGACGCGTCAGTCTGCGATTATCTAAAGCTTTCCCCCATCCCCACAAACATCTCATCATACAGAGGTTGAAGGAGATTATCACCACAGAGAATGTTGATATTGTTCCAAACATTGCTGAGACACGCATATGACAACTTCGTCCAGATTGCCGGAGTGAATGCCATCTTGTGATGGCTCTCATCTTACCGATGTTTTGATCACGGCCTGAGTCGTTTGGATTTATGAGTGTCATGATCTAAATTCTTATGAATGTGAAATTAAAAAAAAGAAGCGAAAATACTGTACAGGTCCGAGGTCTTTAGACTTCTGATAGGGATCTTGTCTAGCGCGCGGGGTGAAGTGGAAAGAGCACAAGCAATCAGCGAGAACTCGCACTGTCTTTTACTATCTATCTCTCATTGGCTATTAAAAGTGTCTTTCCACCCACGATCACGCTACGACTCAGAATTATATAGTAGGTGGTGCAATGAAAAACAGCGGCATAGAAATTGTATGGTGTAAATATTTCCACAAATGTGATTGTTTTCCATTAACTAACTTTCTTTACCGATAAACAATGTGATTCATGTTCCTCGGTTGCTTTGACTTTTTTTTTCTCACAACCATGTACCAGTGAACCGTTACTTATGTCCCACCCTGTGTTTTAATAAATTATTTTCGCTAATAGGCTTGAGGAAGAATGGTTGTGGGATAAAATGCTGACATACGATGTATCAATATTCTCATACATTTTCAAAGCATTCACATAATAACTACTGTGAGAAATCTCCACAGTGCTTATGATTAACATAAAGGTAGTCGTAGTGGATGCCTTTTTTATAACTTGTGGCAGGAGACTCATTAAATCGGTATTATGGAGGATTTACCAAATAATGAAGATAGATGACTAAGAATCAATCCTAGGGATAGAAACCGAGCCGCCATTGCTCAGTGGTAGAGCGTTGGCGTAGCATTCGGGTGGTCGTGGGCTCGATCACAATGGCCGACGATCCTGACTGAGGTTTTCCAGGATTTTTCCTCAGTCACACAAGGCAAATGCCGGAATGGCACCTTCAACATAAGCCCTGGCCGACACCTTCCCAAATCATTTCCCTTCCCCTATCCCGACCTGAGCCTTAGGTGCCTAAAGACCATAAATAAAATCCTAATTCCTAGGGATAGAATTAAATTTAAATAAGGTAGACGCCTCTAGAGGGAAATTCATTGTTCAATATAAATAATCTTGATAATGATATTACAGTAATGGACATTTCCGGTAGTATTTTTTTATTGAAATAAAAAATTCTTCTATTAAAGCAGACTACGGAAAACATTTTCTTTTCTTTCTGTGATGAATCTATCAAGAGTTATAAAGACTTGCTTCAAAAGAGTCTCAGCCTTGCGCTTAATCGGGCGCCGCCATGTTATGACGTAATCAGTCTTCCGACTGCTTGTCATTGACATACAGATGGTATTTGATTTGTTAGTATTGTTAAAAAGAGATCGCAAAAATGGATCGAAAGAAATAGTATAATTGGTGAATAGCGTTTCTGTATGCCTTAACACGTCATTTAGTTCGTTTTATTCATTTAAAATTGATTTTTACTTTTAATACTTTTTAAGATATTGATATAGTTTGGTAGCTTCAACACTAATTTATATCAGCTCTTTTTTTTCATTTTCATGATTAAGTCATAAGATATCTTCTAATAATGCTCTTTAGAACTCTTGTATTTAAAAAGAATTACCTCTTTTTTCTGTAAAAAATGTGGGTTTTTACATCCGACAATGTATACCTTTTTAATGAATGCTAGTGAAGTATTTTTCAAGAACTTAAAAGCACATGAATTAATAGTGCTCGTTACTGCCATCTGTTAACAATTTAACGTACTTGTAGCCCGTGAATATATTGAATAGTTTTAATATGTCATTGTATAAAATAATAATAAAAGCATGTAAGAAACAAAAACGTAAATTGAAACTTTCACATTGAAGTTACTCTTGCGTTTCGTGAAGTAAAATAAAACACGGCCATTGATAGGATTCGAACAGCCTTAGGTGAAAGTATAAAAAATTAAAAATTGCATGGGTTAACCAAATGAGCAAAATTTACAAGATATCAGCAGTTGCACGAACGAGCGATAAGAAGAACATTGCAAGTTAAGACTTCCCCCTGTCTATGTTTCGAGCAATTTCTGTTATTAAAAACATGTTTTGGTGTTTAAACTTATTGAAGTGTGTTCTGCAGATTTGTACATTAATTATTTTGTTAAGTGTTCTTTCTCTTTTTTGTTTTTTTGTCTTCAAACTTCTGAATAAGGAACGTAAGGGAGAAGCATATAGCTACGGAAATACAACGGATTGATTACGTCAAACCAATCAGAGGATGATTTTCGTTGTATGGCGTAGGAGATTGAATTCTCAGTATTTCATGCTATATTTCTACGTAACGGAAAACCGTAGCGCTGAAATTAAAAAAAACAAAACATTATAAGTTATTTAATCCGATGTACACAAACAAACTGTAAAATATATAGGGACGGGGAAAACGGAAATGTCCATTATTACTGTCAGATTCTAATTACATCCCTTATAATGCACCACAGTATATCATTAAATTAGTTTGAGAAGACGTTAGCCAATATTTTGCAAACAATTGATGACATTGCCGGAAGAAGGGCACATAGATCAAAAACGCATTTCCGGTAAACAGCTGGTAAAAAATTAGGTTGAATATTACCAAGAAGTTTTGGAGATAATATTTATATCGATGACACCAGTTTAAAGAACATAGAATCAGGTTTGAAAACTGTTAACTAATCTGATAGAATGCAAAGTTTGCATGAAAATGTATTGAAAATTGTGTATTTTTGTTATGTGCCCTTCTTCCGGCAATGAAAGATTTAATGGTGTTTAGGTTGAAGAAAGAAGCACCAACAATTTTAAGCACAGTATTTAATATACAAAAAAAAAAAAACATTGAAAATGACAATAACAATAATAGCGTTTTTAAATTGCCTCAGCAAATATTTCTTCTAATCTCTAAGCTCTTGCGATTGAAAAAGAAAAACTTAGATCTGCAAGAACTAGAATGTCGCAAACCAAGGTTTTGGAAACTTTGTACACAGCCTAAACGGCTGGAGCTAGAAAAACAAAATTTGGCATGACGGTACATGATCACCAGTACATTAAGAAATTATTACAAAACGTTGAAAAAGTCGCCATCTTGGATCCAAAATGGCAGCCAAAATGAATTTTTCATAGAATACACAGCCTAAATGGCTGGAGATAGAAACACGAAATTTGGCATGACGGTACATGATTACCAGTAAGTTACGAAAATATTACAAAATGTCTCCAAAGAAGCCATCTTGGATCCAAAATGGCGGACTCTAAAAAATTCATTTTCAACTCCGTTTGAGCTAGAGATACGAAATGTGGCATAAAGGTGTATTATCAACAGTAGGTTAGGAAAATATTACAATATTTTGAAAAGTCACCACCTTGGATTCAAAATGCCCCCCCCCCCAAAAAAGAACACACCTTGTCATAACCGAATTTCTTCCATTCAATTTCAATCGAAAAGAATGTATTTTTTTTCCGGTGACTGGTTAATTCACTTGTTTTTATGTGTGATCTGAGGAGACCAATGTTTCTCTAGCACTATGTAAATGATTAGCTTCTGACGGAAAACAAGTGAAGAAGTTCTACATCAAACACATTGCTGAACCATGAACAAAACGTGATCATTGTCGAGTTGAGGTTTTGTCCGCCAGCAGGGTCCGAAAGCAAGACGACGGTTTTCACATGAGGAAACTTTTCTACATATTTCTTTCTACCAAGCTAACAAATAGAGATATTGACTTGAAATTTTCAGGACATGTAGAAAAGAATATGGCGAATCGTTTAAAGCGATTGCCGGAAAAAGGGCACATAATGTCCTCAATTAAGACCAAAATATTTCAAAATTATTTACAGAATATTTATAACAATTTTTTTGTGAACAAACAGCATACTTCACCTAGCGTTCTGTGGATAATGAACTCTTAGACATGAATTATATGATATAATAATAAAGAACCTTCAGGATGAGTATCATCAGTTTTATTATGTATAACTGAATTTTAAAATAGTTCAAATCGAAAATAATAATTAATATAGTATAAAAACAAAAACACAGTATTAAGAGAGCAAGTGAAATAAAATAAGCAAATTTAATCATCATAAATATTCATATCTATTCTGTTCACTTTCATAATATAGAAATATTAAAATTATCCATTACATTGATAATTGTGGTATAGTTGGCAACACTGATTCAAATATGTTTTTTCTTGTTCACTTTCGAATCTTTGTGTAAAGAAAAAAAAGTGAAAAGAAAATTTAAATTTAGCATTTTACCCACCATCCAAACTCTCTACGATAATTTACATTAATGTTTGTTTTATGGGGGGAATTCTCTTCTTCAAATGAAAGAAGAAGAAGAAAAAGACAGAAGAAGAGCGAGACGATGAATAACAATGAAGGTGTATTCTCTTGATGGTTACCTGATACTTTATGACTCCACTTCCGTCTCATTTTATTATCGATAACGTTGAATAAGTTGCCTTCTTTAGACCATTCTATAATTAGCGGCAATAACGACGCACTCTCACAAGGGAATCATGTTTTAAAAGTAGGCCAATAGATGTCCCTGCTTTAGATTCTATTTAACTATGTCTGAACAAATAAAATCTGTCTTCTTGCTCCTCTAATTTCCTGAGATTTTAATCGATTTCTTAAAGGATTAAGAACTCACATTTTTTTATTCAGTTAGTTTCGTTTTTACGTTTATATGCATAAACACTCCTAGGTATTTACAGAACTTAATTATCATTTATTTTAATAAATGTTAAGTTCATTTCCAAATGCGAAAATGAATATTCTGCAAGAAAAATTAGTAGAAACTCAGAAACCAGTTACTAACACTACCTTTACGTGTGTAATTAAGGGTGCGCCAACTAACTTAGATATTAAAGATCTAAAATATCATTTTAAACAACAAGGGCTACCTATTACTAATTTAACAAGAATTGTTAATGACAAGGGACAGTTGTCATTAATCAGGGTTTTCACAAAAGATCCGAATTTGGTGAGCTTCTTGATTACAAATGGAATCTCCATAGGATTTAATAGTTATAAAGTGGAGGAATCGAGAACGAGAAGCAGACCATTACCCTGCAGAACATGCCTAACTTATCATTCTGAAAAGAAATGTACCAAAACACCGGCGTGCTACAAATGCGGAGAGGCTCACCAGAGTTACTCTTGCAAAATTGTTCCAAATAAAAATTATTATGGCACATGTAAAAAAAACAGGGCCACCGCACCGGAGCCTCAACCTGCCCTTTTAGACCATGGCAATGCCAGCAAACAATTCCGGAAAAAAAAAAATTTCAGAGCCAAAAGTCAAGATAAACAAAACATTCCCACTCCAATCTTAAACCAGAATAGTCAAACACCGGAAACTCTAACAGAAACTCAGAATGAAAATTCCACTCAGTTTAATGAGAAAGAAAACACTGAAGATACCGTAGTAGTCAACAAGGATGCAATTTGTAAGTGGGTCACTACGATACTGGTGGCACTGATGACGCCCAAAGAACAGCAAGAAAAGCTGAATACAGTCATCAAACAAGCGTCAGAGGAATTATTACATTGTAGGATGAACATTATTACATCTACAGAGGGTCACATACATGTAGTTGCAGAGAAATTCCTTAAAAAACAAAAGAATAATAAGACTACAATACAAAACACTGAGAACATTACTAATGGCTAACATCGCCAAGAACATTAACCAAAACAATATTTCAAATAACATCCTAAGAATTTTGTTCATAAATATAAATGGTCTAAGGGAGAAAGTTCAGGAAACATTACTTTTAGCTCAAGATGAAAAAATTGATGTTTTGATAATAAATGAAACTAAATTGACATCGGACACACAGTAAAAAATAGCTGTGTTAATTCAACACAATGCGGTGTCCCAGCGTGACTACCATTTTTGTGTGTTAAATCAACACAACACACGGTGTTGATTTCGGTACTGGGAGAAAAAAAAGTTACGAGCGCAGCTAGATTTGAACACGGATTGCTCAGTTAGAAGTCGAGCGTCTTACCGACTTAGCTAAATCGTCAGACAGAAAGAGTACTAGATTGAAACACTATAGAGGATAAAACAATATTGCTGAACCTCAAACACAAACAAAGTTACTCTCACGACTTAAGCCATGGTTTAATCACTTTCCCATTGGTCAATTAGGGGTCACAATCCCCATTTATTGAGAATATGTTCCATTTCTATGAAAGCAAGCGCAGCATTTTATGTGTTTTTACGATAGGAAAACAGGAATGCTGCTCAAGTGTTTAGCTGTCTCCATCTTGCTTACTTTCATAGAATTAGAATATTCTCAATGAATGGGAATTCTGGTTCTCAATTGACAAATAGGAAGTGATTAAACCATGGGATAAGTCGTGCAAGTAACTTAGTTTGTTTTGGGGATTAAGCAACATATATTTGAACCCATACACTGTTTAAAACTAGTGTGTAGTTGTTTAATTCAAATGTTGTTCATTAAATATCGTTTACATCTAGTGTACTTTTTGTCTGACGATTTAGCTAAGTCCGTAAGACACTCGACTTCTAACTGAGCAACCCATGTTCAAATCTCGCTACAGCCGTAACTCTTTTTTCCTCCCAGTACCGAAATCAACACCGTGTGTTGTGTTGATTTAACACACAAAAAGTGGTAGTCACGCTGGGACGCCGCATTGTGTTGAATTAACACAGCTATTTTTTGCAGTGCATCTACCTAAAAATTAAAGGATATAACATATTCAGAAATGAAAGACAGAAAGCTGCAGGGGGAGTGGCTATTATAGTTAATAATAATATACAGGCTCAAGAAATTAGTATTCCAAAAAACTTACAAGATGAACACACTACACCGGTCCTCATTGCAATAAATCAGAAACCAAAATTAATACACATTGCTACCTTTTATTCTAGTCCACAGACCAACATTAATTCTAGTCTACCTTTGTTGAAACATTTGAGAAAATACAGGAATTTAATCATAGCCGCTGACATAACCAGTCAACACCAACCATTTGATGGGCGACCGAAGAACTGATGGCAACGGAAAAACTTTATTCCATTATCTCTTACAATCTTTCCTATTTAATACCAATGTTGACCCCACTAGATTCATGAATGGGATAGAGTCGGCACCGGACAGAATCTTAATCTCACCACCTTTAATTAATAAGCTAATACATAAAGCAGTGCAAAGAAGCCTTCCCTCTGATCATAGGGAGATTTACCTTCATTTTAATTTCGAAATAGACAGGAATAACAATAAAATAGAGAGAATTAATTACAATAAAACTGACTGGAATAAATATAGACAAATACTTAATGAGGAACTTTCTGGTATTACCCTGCCCATTAATTCCACTGCAGAGATTGACCAAATCAACTCAAAAATTATAAAATCCGTACAAAAGACTCTGAAAGATACAGTAAAGAAAGAGACGATAATTCTCTCTGCCGAAAGACTCCCTCCAGAAATAGTTCAGCTGGTCAGGTATAAAAGACAATTAACAAGAGCGATGCATAGAAGACCTCTGGAAACTACAAAAAGCGAAATTAACAAAATAAATAAGGAGATTAAAATGAAAATTGGGGCATTTAGAGAGGCCAAAAAAATTGACCAAATTTCTACTCTAATAGAAAATTATCATAAGGATGTTAAAGCTTTCTGGAAAACGATTTCATACAAAAGAAAGAAACATTCAGGTAGCATGCTGCCCAATAAATTAGACAATTCACCTATTGATAGTCATAAAGATTTTGTCACTCTGTTTCACAAAAAATTCTCGGAAAAAGCCAAGGAGGATATCACTGAAAATCCAGAAAAAATCCAGACTGAAGTCTTAAACACCGCAAAGACCATACGCCAAATTATCAATCATCACTCTGACATCATTGAACTGGATAAACAGGACAATCCGAACGAATTCACTGAGGAACTTTTAAAAGAAATTACTGTCAAAGAAATTACAACCATTCTAAACAAAAAGAAAAACACCGCTCCTGGTCCGGACGGTATTCTATATATTGCCTTAAAAAATGCTCCCATTATTCTACACAACATACTCACAGCTATATACAACACCTCCATTAGATTGGGATTTATACCGTTGTCATGGAAACAGACCTACACCATATTTATACCCAAGCACAACAAAAGCAAATTGATATCAGATAATTACAGGCCGATTACACTTACTAACACCATAGCAAAAATAGGAGAAACAGTTTTTGCTAAAAGATTAAGCACATTTTTGGAAAACTCTCAACTCATCAACAATAATCAGGCAGGCTTTCGTTCAAAAATTTCAACTATAGACCAACTGATCTGTGTTACAACAGACATACAGATAGCTTTGAACTCAGGTAAAAGAGCTGCAGCAGTTTTCATGGACCTCACGGCGGCGTTTGATACTGTGTGGCATGATGGGCTAATATATAAGCTTTACTCATTGCAACTACCTTCTACCATCATTCGTTGGATCACCAATTTTCTCTACAACAGAGTAACACAAATCAAATCTGGGGAAGTCTTATCAGAAAACATTATAATTAAAAGAGGGGGTTCCGCAAGGGGCGGCCCTGAGCCCTCTCCTTTACACTATATACGTTAATGACACCCCTTCTCCAAGTCACCCTCACACTAAATTAGGCCTCTTCGCTGACGACACAGCTTATTGGACGTGTGCAAAAACTACCTCAGCAGCAATAAAAAATTTACAAAAAATAACGAAAAGATTTGTCAAATGGTGTGGGACCTGGAAATTGCTATTAAATCAAAACAAAACTCAATTTGTAATATTTTACTTTTCTGGAAGGGGCACTAAGGTGGACAAAGAAAAATTCATTGGTATCAAAAACTCAAAAATAAAGCCTCAAAAGGATGCAAAATATTTGGGGGTCACTTTCGATCAGCGTTTCTCCTTCAAAAAACATATTTTAGAAAGAAGAAAAATTGCACTTAACACTTTGGGCCTGCTAAAATATTATTTCCCTTCTTCACTTCCTCAAACCATCAAAAATAGATTATATCTGGCTATTATAAAACCTATGATCACATACGGACATGAACTTTACCACAGCAAAATATCAACTGAAAAAATCGAAAAAATTGAAAGATTCTGGATTAGAATAACGCAAAATATGTGGAAGGAAAATAAAGAGGAACTTTATAAAAAAATCGTGATAACTCCCATTGATCTAGACATGAGAGACAGAAAGCAGAAATACATTCCAACTGCCATTCACAAAAAAATCATAGAGGAGAACTTGCCGCAGCAGTTAAATCTGAGAATACTCAGACACAATATTACATATCAAGAACTACTACATAACATCAACAAAAGCACATTATTCGAGAAGAAAAATAACACCTCAAAAGCACATCATGGAAGCGACGTCTACATAACTAAATTAACATCATAGAAGGCACAACCCACCTCGCCAAAAATGTCCCAATATTCCCTTTCTTTCACAATATTAAATTACTGTCATTGTGTCCTTTACTGTTTAGCATCCCTCATAATTAGCTTACTACTCAAATATAAATTAATTCATCTTATCTCCTGTGCAATTAAACTTACCTATATTCATTTTCAGACTAGATCAACAAGGACTATGGATACTCACGATACAATGTTGGTGGCAAGACTGGCTCGAAGTAGAGACTCTGTCTGTTTGTTTGGTGTGGGCTCTGTGTTCTGCTGTGGGATCCATTCGTCTCAAAAAGATAAATTCTAATCATTTACCTTTTACATAGGACGAAAGTGGCCAGAAGTCCAGCCTGGGGGCCCTGCGGGCCAGGCACCAGTACCACTACTACTACTACTCTGTAGTCTGCACAGAATATTCTAAAACATGTCTCATGCTACATGCAGTTACACCTTTTATCGTGTGAAGGTTGTCTGTTGTAGCCCTCGTGGTTACATCGTTTACATGCAAAGGAAGGCAGGGAGAACTGAATGTGGACATTGTACATTTCGGTCATTTATTTCCGAACAACCTAAAGTTGTGATAGTTATGCAGACCTCTCTATAATGCGAGATATTAGACATGTTTTCTACACTAGAAAGACAACTTATAGAATCAAACCCACGCAAGAACTGTCCACCAGGATCAATTACTTCGCGATGGTTGCATAGCTTCAAGACAGTCGAAAGACATTATCCGTTCCTACCTTACAATCTTTGACTATCCGTGCTATCATTTTGCACCTTACATTACAATAAGTGTTTCTTTCAGAAAATTTCATTCGGGGTGTCACGAAAATTATAAAGGTATATTGACTCCAATGTACTAAAATAGGGCCTATATAAATATTTAAGTATACGTATGAGTAATACGAGTGATGAGACTAATTATTTCGGGGGAGCGGTTGAAAATCTCCGGGGATAAGATCTCTGATAGGAAGTCATCCTCTATTTGGTCTGTTCAATTCACTGTGCAATTCTTGGGGAATCCCTCATTCCACTCGGGGAATCCCCCGCGCACTTTTTCCTCACCTCCGGTCAGAAAGTCCCGTTTTCTATTAATTTGAGTGCACATTTATCATTAAAAAAATCTTTTTAATTTTCTGAATTCGT
>JAGDQP010008672.1:21307-62091 GCA_022664845.1 Lepisma saccharinum | reverse complement strand
CTCTATTGGGAAGAATGCGTTCGATTCCCGCTATGTCTGTGAAGAGCCTACCATACATTTCAAATGGAGAGCTTCGAACAACAAAGGCACCACGCTTTTGAAATCCTGTGTTTGAATTACCTAGAGTATTAAATTGCCCTGTAGTATCTTTGTACTATAGTGCAGTAGTTAAATAAGTATCTGCAGCGTCCTCTGAATGATACGCACGGTAAGGATAGGTTCCATTGGAAGATGAAATTAATTTATAATTTAAGGAAATATCAATTTGACTGAAGAGGATATGCATGAAACTGTTGACGGGTGCAACAATGTTGCCTGCAACGGCGCGTGGCCCTGCTTGTGGTGCTTGTGGTACCTCCATTTGCAGTGACTACTTTACATTTCACAGAAAGATAGATATGTGCAGGATGAATATATTCTGCAGTGTTTGCAGGAATGACAAATTCAATGGGTCGTTCGGATGTGAGGGTGGAAATGGGCCGATATTCGACCATACGTGAAGACTCAATGAATGTTTGAGTCATGGATACTAAGACCAAATAAAATTCATTGGTAGAGCACTCTTTACTTCTAGGTGTGAGGAATTATATTTTTCTAACTAAAGATATCCCTTGGCTTGGCACTACGTTTACACCGTTTCCTACGTGATCCAACAGGATCTCTTCGTTTGTATGCCTTTCTCCTACCATTACCAGCAAGCAACTGATTTATTTTATTTTCAGCCTTTTTCTTTAAAGTTGTGCCTGCTTGACGAACTCTAGATTTGACTGATTATTTAATTGGATGATTTTCCAATACATTCCCTGCAAGTTGTATTCCTGTGTGTAGTGCCTGACGCCCTAGTGCTTTTGCTCTCTGTTTAATAAACGGCATGGCATAACGGAAATGACCTCGAAATAAACTTCCTATTCCGTGTCCCCGTTGATAAGCAGGTCCTGCGAAATAGGGTATACCGCTATCTCGATGTCGTACTTTATTTTGAGAGACGCGTAAAGTGAAGTGTTACGATCAATGTCAGAAATGCAAATGGCAAATCTCGACCTCATAGTCCTTTAGTAGTGTGTCAAAACATAATTTGGCTACTGGCAGATAATGTACGTTTTGAAAGGTTTGTACTTTACCATAATTCGTATCGGCCATTGCGACAATGCGTAGCATTTGTGTTTAGTATCGCCTACATATTGCGGCTGAATAATATCGGTGTTTTCAAATAATTATTGAGAGTATCCAATATCCAAGTAAGGTTGTTTTTGAGCTTGTTTCATCTTGAACAAATCAATGTTGGGTCTGTCAAACCTAACTGTAGTGCAAGCATAGGAGAAAGGTACAAGGATATGATAATTTCATCTGTTTTCACCTGATGGTGTTTAAGTGTTCAAAGCGAATCCTAGGTGTAATTTTATTAAGTTCACCCAGTAATTGAGGAATTACGGAATAGTATCATGGTGTAATCTTATTTTTCACCTTTTCGCCATTACGTAAATCAAACCATATGATATTTTGTCCATCGAGTACATTATAGCATGTTAGATTAATATGAATTTCACTGAGGCATACCATCCATGATGGATCATTCAAATGAATCAGATGATTTAAAATGTTTAAGAAATGAGATAGCTTATTATTACTATAAGTTTGTGTACTTGGATTTTGAACTAGGGTAATGTAGAAACTATCCTCTGCACTTTCTGAAATCATAATGGTTTCCGTTTAAAATGAAGAGTAAGGCTTGTAGTCCCAAACTGAAATGGTAAGTTTTAACAGTATTCGTCTTTTAAGTCTACATGAAGAGTTTCGAAATATTCTTTTCTACTTTAACATAGTGTGGACGATCAAATACAAGAGATTTGAGTTTTCCATACTGGTACTCATCAGCACTGATTTTGCGGAGGAGTTTTTCTATTATAGGATGATCCTTGACAAGATCGAGACAAACATTAATTTCAGAAAGAATATTATTTCTAGATTGGTAGTAAACTTTCCCGTAAGTGTTTTAAACACAGGATATTTTTCCTCAGCACAAGGAAAATGATGAGTGGCTAATTTTTGTATATGAGGATCCATCGTGTATCCTAATATGTTTTGTAAACTAGGAGACATCCCTATCACATATTCCTTATTACGTTGACGACGATACCTCAGATAAAATTGATTTCATCTCGCATTATAGCGAAAGTTGAAGACCATAACACCTTCATCGCCCTTTTGACTTGGATCAATTTCAATATCATTCTGAAAATGTTGCATATCATCAACCTTAGTTTGTTTAATGCCTACTTCATCAAGTAATTTGGAAAGTAGATCATTCTGTTTACCTTCGTGTAGTTGTCTAAAGGAATTGGTTATGATATTAATGATATTAGTAATAGAATCATAGTATCCAGCCAATAATTTTGCATTGTACACCACCTCCTTTTTCTTTCCTTTAATGAATATAATAATTTCCTCTCCCTTTTAATTATTATAAAAACTTCATGGGATGGAGACATTGCTTAAACCTGCGGCCCAATCTCCTACTAGATAAAGAGGCTGACAGAATTTGGTTGTGTAAGATGAAGATTTATTGTCAAAAACATGTGTGCTTGCATTGGAAGTTAAGGTAATGTAAAATCCATCTGCCTGTTCCCAAGATATCATGATAATGACTGAATAGGTTTCTGGCGAACCTAACTATTCATACTTGGTGGATACCCTACCCATTTCACGTATAATCATCACTTTCTACGTTTTAAGACTTTTTCAATCAAGTACGTTTTCTTTTTACTAGCAAAACACGTTGCAATTCTTTAACGTAAAAGATCCCTTTGATCGGATCGCCATTCCAATCTTTGATTTTATAAGTTACAAGACTACTTTTGATACAGTGATCAACAATGAATATTTCACGAGACCATTTTGGTAAATAATCTTTTTCTAACTTGTGTTTGTATTTACTAACACGAACAAAATCTCCTGCTTACAACTTACATTGGTTTTGTTGTTGAGGTTTTACGTCCGTATAAGCTTTGCCAAACCTGATTAACGTTAAAGTCATTCACAGCAATGAAAGCCATTTAAATGGTGGAGTGTACGGTATGATTGTAACTATGTACATGGTCATTTTATACGTCGATGTATCGGCATGTATTTTCAGCAGTAAAAATATTTATATATTTTTTCTTTAAGAGTACGAATGAAAGCTTCTACGAGTGCAGCTTTTATTTCCGAATGAACGCTATTGTGATTAACATAAAATTCTTCATTAACTTGTTTGATATGTTGATTGTAAAATTCAGTTCCTAAATCGGTTTGACAATGTACGAATCCTATTTTCTTCGGTTTGAAAATGTTTGTGATGGCTTCTGCAATTACTGGACCTGTTTTGTTTTTTACTGAATGCAAGTTGCATATCGGGAAAATGTGTCTATGGTACATAAAATGTATCTGTATCCATCATTATATTTTTCAACATTCTGCATATCTGCTAAATCCATTTGGACAAGTTCGTTTGGACTACTTACTTAATATTGTTTTTGTGGAAAATTTTTACAAACAGGAGCAGGTAAAGTATAAGTATCTTGGGATGCTAACCTTTTTTTGAACTTTTGCTGATAATTTTGATTCTTATGTAATTTGTAAATACTTCCTAGATACACTGTATCTGGATATGCAAAATACAATTTGCTTAACGACATGTTTAGAACTTATAGTCCCTGAAATTCTTAAATAAATTTTTCAAGAATTTACCTACGCCCTTCTTCTTTTTCAGTCTTTTTAGAATACTTCTTTATAGTATGTTTTAATGAAGTCTTCTTTGAAGTATGTTTTAAGAAAGACTACTTTGAAGTATGATATTTCTTAGGCATTTTATATGAAGACCAGTATCAAGCTGAAAATTGATAAGTTATTTGTGGACATTAATTTCCTGAAGGAATTGTTTGAATACCAGGTGGATTTATAGGTTTTCGTTTTCTCCCCACTTCATTGAATAGATCGATAATGTTAGTACGTGGAACAACGTTATTATCAATGAATAGTACACCCGTTAGATCCCAACTGATAGGATTGGATGCGTGCATGATATTTAATAATACTCCAACTTTCCTACTAAGAGTTTCTGGAATGGAATGAAGAATTAATTTAAACAGAGGATTGGCTGATACTGATGGTGCCGGGTTCGAAACCACTAATGGTAATGCTATGGGTTTATTTGTTTGAGGAGTATGTTGTAAGTATCTATGTAATTCTTGCTGATACATTTTCCATTTTTCTTCTATAGTACGATGATTACGATTTAAAATATCTTTCATTTCCTCATCAAATCTTGCCTGCTGGGATTCACTTGATTTTATGGCTGAAACCATTTGTTCTGTTGTTTGTTCGGGAACGAAAATCATTTTTTGAAATTGTGACATTTTATCGACTGAATATTCCGCCTGGTATAGCGCTAAGAATGGGACCTAGTAATAATGGCACCACCCTTTTGCATGAACAGTTTTCGTTTAACTTTTAAAGACGAACGAGTATGAGACAAAGCACTTAACGTTATTTTGTGACGACATAACCTTTGCTTATGATGAGGAGATAAATGAATATTGCCTTTTATCATATGTTAACTTGAGCCAGGGTACGTATGACTCCTTGGTGCATTTGCAATAATAATTTAAGTTTTTTCCCTTACATTTGCAGAGGGCATGGAACTCTTTAAAATTGTGTTTTATGCTTGACAACTTGTTAACAAATGATAATTATTCGCATGTTCATGTTTTTTACATTTGCATACACAAGCATAGTGTCAATCGGTAAGATATTCGAACGTATACGCAAGGAATCATGAGTCTGCTGCGTGGGATCAAATAATACGTAGTTGTGATGTTTCATAGTGCCTTTTTCAAAAACTTCTAGAACAGCTTTGCTATGACTTGTCATCATTTGTAGAGATAGATCCTGAATTTGCAATTTATCGCGAGGATCTTTAAAACATACAAAATAATGGGCATTTGATGTGAAATCACGAGAATGTTTATCTTTAGGGAAAATTTTACATGATAAAAAGCAGAGATAAATTTTATGGTGCACAAACTTTGTAAAAAGATTAGCGATGTCGGCATTAGTCTCATTCATTAAATCATCCAAAATTAATAGAGCTGTGTTGAAATCGAAATTTGACATCCGTGATGAAATTTTATATTTGACACTTTCAACTTTGGGATCACTGCACCCTAGCACTAAATAATTTTATTAAACTTTACAGAAAACATTTGATTTTTGAATGCTATCATCTCGTTTACAAGACTTGTTTTCCAGATCTGCTTGGGCCACTAATGAGAATAGTAAATGAATGTTGTAACTTCAGCATGTAGACACGAAATGAATGACAGCAGGTATCCTCTAATATACTAAAACTAACTGACTATACAAAACAACACAAAACTAATTACATATACTAACCTAACAAAACTAAGGGACGCTTATTTTACAAACACACAAATATTTACAAGCACTAGTAGTTACAATACCCATACGGTAACGTTCGGTAATTGGTTCTCATTATGTCCTCGTTGATTAGTTTACGCTTATTTTTTTACTTGGTGTGTTTCCCGGGAAACGATGACAAAGCCTGGTTTCCTACACATATTGTTAGGAATGAAAAACACAAACTTTTCTTTTTTTCTGGTAAACAAAACATAAAATGAATCAAAGTTAATTTTCTGACGCATTCTATAATTCAGTGTTAGCCCCCGAATTTTCAAAACAACTTTTATTTTTTTTGTAAATAAGTTTCGAATCCAATAAGCATAATTTTCGGCCCAAGTCCAATGAACATAATCATAATCTAACCCTTTGGTACTTCCCGTGTTAATTGACCCAAATAGGACCCTGTAGGAAGTAAGACCTTCTCATGACGCTTTTGCACAAAAATAATAGAGTCAGTGTCACAATAATTTAACTTTGATATCCTACGGTTTCTAATAATTCGTACAAACGTAAACGTGCCCACGAACTTATCTACGTTGCTAAAGCCACATTGGAAAATTTTAATTGCTTATTTTCACTTTCTACGTCCTTGTATGTCACCAATCAATTTTCTTTTCCTATTGGCACGACCGTCTGTACTTCGAATTGTGGTGAAACCAAAAGTGTCAGGAATGTATCCGGGTGGTTGACAATTTTAGTTTGTGGAAGGTCGGTTCTTTGTCCCCATTTTCGAAAAAGCGAATTTGAAAATATATTTAAAATCAATCTCAAGACCTTATTTTCCTTGATGTTGTCATAGTCTAAATGAATTTCTTCGTTCTTTGCAAAATTGAGAATATATTCTCTTTTTGCCTCTTCACTCATAGTTTCTTCTGGAAGCCCGCTGGATTCCTGCTTCACTTTTAGGAATGATTCTACATAATCTTTGAAAAGACCTGTCTTCATCTCAAATTCCCAATTTCGTATATTTTTTCAATTTCATATCCCAATGTTAAAGCCTTTTTTTATTTCAGGACTACAAAACGTTAAAGTTAAGAAGCGCTCCTCTTTTGGGTGGTGGATATCTCCTGTATCCTGTTAATACATGTCTGGCAAAGGCCGAACCTAAGACGTTTGTTTGCAGAAAAGGGTAATACAGGGCACTTTTAGGTCTTCTGGTGGAAGGATAGTGCAATGAATTAGGCCATTTACCTCTGGTGGATTGGGAATATTTTCCGCATGCTTGTTGGCAAGTTTTTATTTTCCATTACTCAGGGTAACATAGAAGTGACATCAAAATATTCGAGATGCTCATTGTCAGTACATTTGTATAGACTTATGAAATATTCTACTCTTCCTCCCGTGAATGCATGTTTTGGAATTAATTCTTCGGGAAGATCTTGCCACATGTTTTTTTATAAAGTTTTGGACATCGTTAACTTAATCCACTTTCCTGTCCAAGTCAGATTTACAAATATCTTCTACTTGGGAGCCGATACGTTCAAGATATTTTTATTTGTTCTTGTCCTTTTAGCATGATGTTCCAAAGTTTCGCCACCATCAATGCTTAATTCCTGAGGATAGAATGACACTCGTGGCCATTCCAGTAGCATCCATTGAATTCGTAGATAGTTTTTATCAAAACTATCGACCTTGTATTAACCCAAATTTTTTTCGCCCCCATTGGCAGAATGGCGGATTTCTACATTGTGTTTATCGGCCATATATTCCAGCAATTGTAATGCCTTTTTGGTTTGCCGCTCACTAGGGTTAAAACCCAAGGTTAGTATGATGAGTATAGTAGCCTCAGACAGGTACATAAATCTGAAAAATAAAGTGGTGAGGCTTGAGTAGGTACTGTACCTAATGAAACATTCAGTTCTGCTTATCTTTTCTTCAATGAGATTTGAAAATTTCACAACAGCCGCGGCCAAAATACGCGTATCTTGTTGACAATATTCTTTAATTACTTTTGAAAATCAAATTCCCTGTCTTATTTTACATGCTTATCATACCACTATTTTAGTGCTTTATATTCTTCATTCAGCATTTCTTGATCGAAATAATCGAAATCACGCAAAGATCCTTTTTAATTTTGATTTTTAGCTATATTGAATAAAAATGGAATGTTTCATTTTTGAAATTGCCTTCTAATCCCAAGGACTTTGCGAGGTTAGATAGCTTCACTCCCAAATAAAGAAGTGTGTCATGAAAAATGATGTTCGTGCCTAACCGTAACTCAAAAATTTTTTGTCCTTGGCTTATGATATGTGTATCCTTTGTAATCATTTGCTTTTCAACGTTGGTTTTAGCAGCTAAAATTAAATTGAAGCGAGAAGAATTATGTGCGAGGGCCAGCACCTTGTTGAATTGAGGCCGCTCTGGTAATGCATGGTTTATGAAATCTGGTAAATTCATATAAGTTTAATAACGCACTCAACCATTTTCCTTATCTCCACAAAAATGCATTTATAACCTTCCTCCTTATCTTTACATTTATGACAATGATGAGTAGCGCAATTAAGATTTACGACGTGTTCTCGATTGCTTTTCTCATTGGGAGCTGTCAAGATGCTTTCGAAATCTTACACTAAATACAAATACGATTTTTCAATTTGGACTTCTGTTTTTTTTACATAACATTGATGATCATCTTGCACATACATATCACACAGTTTGTAGTTCCTCTCACCACACTCGTGGAACGGTTTTCTCTTGCGCATATCATATACTACACAATATGAAGTACATAATTTAACACTATTACCTACTGAATACTTAGCCTTGGGAGGAACTACCTTATGATTATTATAACAAGTAAATGATTGGAAATTTCTATTGCATTTTAAACATGTTATGTCGACACCTATTTCCTTTGCGTGTTTAGTGATACACGAATTGTATCTTACCTTGCACCGATGAAGCTGTAAATCATAACACCCCTCCAAGTTAATTTTTCAGTATACTCTTGTTCACAAAAACCGTGTAATGAAATCAATGGTGCTATAGTGCTGATTTCTATAATAGAGGTACAGCTTTTTAGTGGGATCAGGACAAGTAAAAGTTTTAATTGTTTCACGGCTTTTTTCGTCTCTTTCATACAGTACAATTTGATATTCAGGACTTAAGTGTATGCTCCCATAAAGAATGTTCCCATAAAAATGTTACACTACATAATGAATTAGATCACTTATTGTTTTAAATATCTTACGTAGTGTTATTAATTTCTAATTCTCATGTTGAAATTTTAAAAGTAATAAAGAGATTCACATTTAATGTAAAAAATATTCATTAAATATTTTGCTAGATCCTGACTGATCACATTTTCTTACTACTGTTTTCTTGTTTCCTAAACTTGATAAAAATTTCGTTTGCAATTCCATGTGCAATTCTTTGATTTTTGAACGAACAGTGTTTTTAAATGTTTAAATAAATTACTATCAGCATGAAAGTGTTTCTTTAAATGCTCTATATATAATTTCTCCACTTACAAACGATTCAGACTAATTATACAATTTCTTGATACCTTCCAAAAATGTTCGAGCTCCCCATTTAACTCACAGCACCTTAAATTAGATAACCCATTTAAATCGCGCACATAGTCCTTGATTATTTTATAAACACACTTGTCATTAATTTCTACAACACTGCACATCACAAAACATTTGAAACTGACTAAATTCAAAATTAGATACAGCAAAAAGAAAATACTTGAACTGATGAAAAACGAAAAAATCCAGACAAGATCGTTGAAGTAAACAGGTCAATGTAGACAAATCTTAAAGATGTCTTCACACAGAAGGCAATCAAAAGAAGATGATTCAGCTGATCTGAAAATCAGAACAATGGTCTTAGATAGAAGCAACAAGTTGACAGGCACTCTAACACAGTAAAAGCACAACAGATAACCCACGCTACACCCCAACACATTAAAACACCAAGTTCGCGCATGAGCACTATGTTGCTTTCTAGACCGACGCCAAACGAACAGGTTTTGTATGACCAAGTATAAAATTAAAATATTGAATTCCAAATGCTTGCAAAAATACTAGTGAACAGCGTATTTACTGATCCACATCGTTATACAGTATTCATTATGAAACATGACTAATTGCTTATAGCTTGAGACAGAGAAATCATGAGTGATCAAACATCGTCTAAATGCTTAAAATTCAAAGATAAATTTGCCGTAACGGTCATAGACCTTAGTAGGCATTATACTCATTTGTTAGTTTTAATTTTATTCACACATAAAATTTTCAGAACGTAAAAATCTCTAAAGTCTGAATTAAATAATTTTAGTTATCAGCAATTTAGTGGATACCATAATATGGTGCTAATCAATTTATACTTCACCTTCTCGAATTTTGTTAAACAAAATCCGTCCATTACAATTCATGAAGCAAATGCTGAGAATTAAAAAAAAAGTTTCACCATGTCTAATCAAATGTCTTTGCTGGCGCTAGTTTCCCCATTCTTGCTCCTGTTGGCGAGGTCATCAAATGTGACGGGCTTAGACCAAAGATTCCTGTTCAACTTATAAAGGGTACTCGAAAAAGCAGCATCTGTTACACACTTTGTTTAAGCACATTTCACGTTAGACAAATTAAAAAATTACACTGCAAACAGGTTCGCAAGCAATAAACTACCTATGAGGAAGCATCCTGACTGGGGTTTTCCCAGGGTTTCTTCTATGCCCATTTGCCTTCCAACATTCTTTCCCTTACACTCCAATTTACTTTTAAAGATGCTCAAGAAAGAGAAACTTTGTTTCGGAAATTGCTAAATGTAAGATAATGGTGATAATTAGTGATCTGCCGCGAGACAATTAATTTCAATTTGGTCAAACAATCGTTAATGCATTTAAAAATTATATTGCATTCAAAATTAAATAATGTGTTTCGAAACATGTTAAAGTTACATGTTAATCGTTTTTTAAATCGATTGCAAGCTTCAAAAATACTTCAATTATAAAGCTATCAACTAGTTGAGATGTCTTTTCATTTCCATAACGATTTTTTATTTTAAAAAGGCTAAGATCTCGCCACACGAATCACATTGTGTGTGTTTGAATAAAACAGTAAAAAGAAAACCAGGCGATCGGTCAACAAATAGTACCTTGATCTGAGAAAACTGGTCGATGAAGAACTTCATCCCTCCAGACTTACAAGAAATCTAATAATAAGCAGTGACTAAGCTTTGTGAGCCAAGGAAAATAAATAATAAGCACTAATGACTTCGGCCTACCATGAGCTATTACGGTATATTTCTAAAATTCAAGAAACCAATGTCTTAATTATCGCGTTCCAGTAGGAATTCAAACCTGAGCTCCTTCGGACTTAGCACCCTAATCCACGCGGCTGCCATGGACGGGCTAAGACCATAGTTTACATTTCCAGAATGTATTAGTGTTTTATTAAGTACATGAGATAATATGTAACTAGATTTCAAATCTATAATGGCCATCCTGACTGTTTTTTAGAATTCTCCTTGTCACTCACAGTAAATGCAGGGGTGGTAACTTCTACTTAGGCCGCCCTGTGTCCAGGCGGTAACGTCGCGGATTGATAAAAATGTAGACACGCATGTTCGAGCCGACCATCCAGTCTGAGGTTTACCATGGTTTTCATCAGGCAAATAACAGAATGCTACTTTGAAGTAAAAAGTTAAATAAAAATATCAACGAGTCGTCTATAGTTCACCATATTATTTGCTGAATAAACTAACGTCAGGATTGAATTAAACTCAGGAGCGTATTTGTTGAATTGTTATTCATGTCCGAAATGAGCTTCTATGAATCTACGTGTTTAATAAAATATAGATTTTGTTAAAATGGACTCTAAACCAGTCCGTTCAATGACCCCTGACGAAAATTGATCCCATGGGCACACACACACATTAAAACATCCTAAATTAATATTATTATTATTCATACAAAATATTTTTTAAAATAAGAAAAAAATTAAATTCACCAGACAAGTGTAAGGATTGTACTTAGAAATTAGGCCTCATGGCTCTTTACTCCTTCCTTTCATAGCTTCGTCTGACCCAATTATAACTTTTATTTGCTTGCATTAACTAGGAACTTCAAACAATTTTCTTTAATGTTTCGGAAATTGTTATTTTCATACTAGAGCACAGTAACTTTGGATATTTAATTGAATACTTTCAAAAATAAAATGTAAGATATGTAATAAGTAAAGGTAGCAAGTATGAAATTTAAAAGAAGTAGAAGAACTTACTTGGAAGCTGTTATGTTGTAGATGCAGGCTTTACGGTGGAACTTGATGCAATCAAACAAAAAAATACTTAGTCAAAATACACACATGATATGTAAGTAAAGACTATAAAATAATCAATACGAGCCCGAAATTAGTAGCACACTAGGGACACTAAGTGATATGATGAAATTATAACTGATACTTTTATCAACTTCGTAGAAGTTAGGAAGTCGAATGCCAACCAATAAAATTAGTTTTGAATTAGATTGGATTGGATACCTAAAATCTCTTTGCTTTAATCATGCAATAAATATTTTTCCGCTAAAATTCATTCTGTATAGCAGATGTATTTTTCAGGGGTGGAACGCGACGCATAAAAAATCAGTGTCGCTTAAAGTACGTTATAAACATATGCTGTCTGTGGAAAGTCAATACGTGTAAATTCTAAAAGATACGCTCCAACACAGCACTATCTTGTTGAAAGATTAATTTGATTCTACTTAAAACTTTCTAAATACATGGGCATCCAACCCTAACGATTCAAACAAAAATATAAATTGTAAAGGTTCTACAACAATAAATGTAACTCTAAACTCTTGATTTAAATACACAATGTTTTAAACAATGCTTGCACTAACGTGAATTCATTCTACCAGCCAAATGTCCTTTCTTCTCTGCGTGTGGCGATTTCATAAAAAAAAGCAAATAGTGCCACACGCTCTCAACACAAAGCCAACTTTCCCCCCTCTTTTTATTTGTAAAATTTGAGCGCTAGAGACAAAACTGCATCAATTCTTCCAGTGTGAAAACCTTTTATTTCTATGTCCCTCCGATAGTAAAGGTATCACAATGGATCGATAGCAGCTGCTTTTGGGAGGAAGGAAAGGAAATTAAAATCTTCCAACAAGAGGACCTTCAGTAAGAATACAATACGCATTAAGCATGTACAATTTACTTTCTAAATTTTATCTTATGTGTAATAAAAGAAATATCCCAGCAGAACTGACTGTCCACTGTAACAAAACAACAGACATTAAGCATGTGTACAGGAAAATCAATTTCAAAGTATCAATAGCAGAAAACAATAGTGTGTATCCCTCACAGCTGCAGTAATACAAATAATTACACACTTTTCGAGAGGGGAAATTATCTAAAGAGATGTGTATCATTTCAAACTATACAAAAGATTGAAAATAACAGAGAACAACAGATGCTGTATCACTATTTTTAAAAAGAAACTAAAAGAAGAAAAAGTAAGTTTACGCTAGCTGCTACATTCTATCAGATATTTAAGTAATTAACAAACAAAACTATTGCCATATGTTGAACTAATATTTAATCTCATTCACATAAAATTCAATACGCAACCATCCTAAAATCAACGACAAGACTTTCCCTTTCTTAAATGTTATACATGAGTTAGTAAAATCTGGGTTAGATACAGAAAGAAGGGAACAAATCAAGTAAAAGCCTAAAATAAAATTCATTTCCCCCTATCTCTACCGAACTGCCACCACAGTAGACCAAAACAATAATAATAAAAAATGTTTGTATTGCGGACTAAATAACTTTGGAGGATAGTTAAATAAACTTAAAAGCTTCCATTGTTGCCACTTAAGCTTCATACATCGAAATCAATAACCCCTCCCCTTTTTAAAATTCTTTTGCGGAGTAAATAACTCCATGGGGTAAAAGACAATAAGGTTTGATGCAGAAAACGCAATTTATAGGGAAGAGGGGCAGGTGCAAGTGAGTCCCATATAGTTAACCAATAGCCTAATCAACCCGTCCCCCTACGAACCAATACTGAGTATAAATGAAAATTGCAAGGCAACCATTATCTTTAACAGAAAAATGCACTAAAGTAGAATTGTGGAAGACAATTAGACAATCAAAGTTTAAAAAAATCGGATGCTCTATTTCCAATGGTTACGGAGATATACTGAATAATAGAAGCGGTTAAAATTAGCTTTTCCCCCTCCGCACCCGCCACTCACGGGAGGGATTTTTTTCTGGCATACGGCATTTTGTGTTCAGTGATGGGTACATATTCAAAAAATATAGGATACCAGATTGTTACATGAAGCCAATCCTTAAAAGCCAATTTTTAAGACCTGATGCCTAGAGGCTGATCGGCCTGAATAAACAGCGTTGATTTCAGGTAAGGTAATAAGGAACATAATTGTTAAAATTTTGTTCTTAACAGAAGAATCTAACTTGACCGATCTGACAACTTGCAAATTAGATTTATTTACTAGAACAATGGTTTCATTTTTTTGTGTTCAGACATTTCAATGCTTGTAAACGTGCAAATTACTTCATCAACCTTAAATTGTGTTCAGATCCTGTGTTCAAAATTCCCTTCAAAGATATATCATTGTATTGGAAGTCAACCATACATGAATGAGTTTCATTTTCGGGATCCTTAATGACTTCTTTTGATTCTTCCACAATACGTATAATGTTGTCAAAATGTAATAATTGTGATACCTTAGGTCTACTTTCCTCTCTTATATCTAAATCCTGTTGCACCATAGTGTTGGTGGTGGGTTGATCTACGTATTGCAATTTGTCAAATCTTCTGTTTCCACAAACCACCACCAGTCTCTTACACAGAAAGCAGGTTAAGTGCTTAGCAAAGCAATTTTTAAAATTATCATGTGTGTGTGTGGGTGAACTGTTATTTGTTCTAGTCTAAAACTGTTTACCTTTATACGATGGCTTTGAAATTGCTTATTAATACTCATCATATTATTTTTGACTACGTAAGTTCCAAAAAATAAGCATCTTTGCTGGGTTTTCTATTACTAAATATCATTGCTTTTTTGCAATGTGAACGTGAGATTAGGCAATACACGTCTACGAGTATCTTTATGATAAGTTCTAATGACAATTGATCACGAATCATTTCATCTGTATTAGAGCCAAAATCACATTTTGATGCTGCTTTCCTCAACTGTAAAATAAATCTTGTGAAGTTTGGAGTTCCGTTTGTCGTGTAGAATGAAACTTGAATCTCTCAAGTATTTGATTTGTATTGAAAATGATCTTTTAGTATTTCCTTTATTTCCTGAAAGGAATGCTCCGAAATCTCTTTTGGCAATAACAGATCTCTTAACTGGGAATAAAATTCATGACTTGTACTGGCCAGCAATAGACTTACTTTATTATCAGCTTTAATGCTGTAAGCATTGCAATAGTTATCAAACTGCCCTATATTGATATTGATATCCATTGTATGAGGCACAGTTTTTTCCATAGGCGCTTGAGAGTACATCTTGTTTTCCTGACTGTGTCAAAGAATATAATGATTTTTCTTAATATAATATAAATCATTACTATCTTTTCTTTATCTGTAATATCTGATATCTAGAAAGCTAGATACAGAAGTAATGAAGTACTTGTAAGAATAAGCAATAATATATTTGTTATAAACAGTCGATATCTTATAATAGCTACTTTCTAGGATTGTCACATTACATTCTATTATTAAAGTGGTAAATGATAACTTCTGTATATCAATTCCAAAACGACATGTTCATTAAATCAACTTAACCATAAGTCAATAGGTTCTTCAAGATGCAATCTCAAATCGCTTGTCAATAAATGCATTTCCTCAATATTAATCACACCAATAACTTACTTGTATCTTTATTAATACATATAAGAAACATTCCTATAGTTCAATATCATTATAAACGACAAATAACAACGCTGTAATAGAAAACTAATATGCCGTATCACCATTATAAATCATTAATTAAACTATATCTTATTATGTACTAGTCCCTATGGCAATTAACAGAAACGTCATGCTAATGTTCTTTGTGACAAAATAACTTGAACCAAAAGTTTTAATCTATCTCTTAAGTACATCAAACATCACTAGGTGTGGATAGCAATATGCGTAACTATCCTAACCTAATTGTAACTTTACTTTAGCGATCAAATCTTCTTTACTGATTTCTTCGTATTTGTATTTGATTAATTAAACATACATTTGCACTTGAAATTTTAAGGAAGCAGTATGTACTTAATTTCCACACACTATCATTATCAACATTGACACAGGAGGGATTAACTCTCTCCTGTGTCAATATTGATAATAATAGTTGAAAAATGAAGTTTATCGTTCACAATTAAAATTATTTGGTTCAATTAATTCAATCATTGTGACCCTATAAATCCTAACAGCTTATGTTTACTGAAAGATCACTTAATATATTTATTAGAAACTTACCAACTTGTTCCTCCGTGCATGATGTTCCAGAAGATATGTAGCCACTTGTGCTATCGTTCGAACTAGGTGGTCTTTGAGCAATTTTCAGTACTTCTACTGATTCCTTTGGCTGTTCTCATAAGAAAACAAATACGTATTCTATTAATTATCTTTACATTTTTTTTTCAGAAACGTAGAATATTTTACTAATCTAAATGTGAAAATTGTTAATTATGAGTAATTTCAAAAATATAGTAACCTTAAAGTAGTATCATATTATTTTCTAATACAGAGTAGGGTTGCCAGATTTGCAATAATACAGTACGGAATATTATTAAGTTAATATATGATTATATTGCATACTGTGTACATAGTGTTCAGATGTAGGCTACTACGTTCTTTCAGTACCTGGATTACCTAGTAACCTTATCGGTCTCTCGTATTTTAACTGCTTAATTGATAACCTAACTTTGAGAAATTAGACTTCTTAACCCAAGAAGTACAAGGTCGGAAATGTAAAGTTGTAAAATAGATCCAGCGTTCTTGTGCTCTACCTTCACTCTTTTATGAATTTTGTTTCCAATATAGTAACTTCCTTCTCACTTAAAGAGAACACTTTTTCAAAAAATAGTAATTGATTGAAATTACGGGACTAATGGGTGTTCAGACAATCTTTCTCGGATGGAAGGAACAGGACAAGACCTGAAGAAAGGGGCAATCTGACAACTCTAAGAATACCATAGGAAAGGCTAATAACAAAAGTAACAAAAATGTATAACAACATTTGATTTTGTAGGCAAACTTAAGGATTGTTAGAAATTAGCCCGTTTGATTCTCAACTTGCTACAATATAGATTCTTGAAGTCTCGAAGCACATCAACAATATTGTAAATGAAGAAAATAACAGTAATCAACAATTGCATACGACATTGTGATAGAGATGGATTTAAAGTAGAGATCTTATTGCCCTACTACTAACAGTGGAGTCGCTTAGCGTCAAAATTAGGTGAAATCGTTACACACCGGTTTAAAGCACCAAACTTGTACAGTAAATTATCACCACTCATGTTACTTTAGCTGGCAGATGTCCAACCTGGCCCTCCGCCATTCTGAATATTTGGGACCGTTCCCTTTCGCGTTCAATATTTCAACAACCAATGATTTCAATGAATCTTTTTTACACGCCTTTTATTAATTTACTCAGTAATCGTGTTTCATCTCTGATACAAATCTTGGAACGTTAATTTAACTCATTTCCCGACGTCATACAATGATGAAATTATGCACAGCGACGTAAGTCGGGTGACAGTACAACAATCCATTGTTACTTGCATATATTTCTGTATATGTAAATGTTTTGTTATTACGGACTTCTTTATCCTAAATAAATACTACGCTGCACAGTTGTTGGGTTTGGCTGGTTGCAGAACACTTTAGGATTTGGACACAAAATATTAGCTGGAGTTTAAGTATGAACACCGAAATAACCCGAAAAGAATAATAAATAAGATACATTAAAAAAGGATTTTAAAAAATAAATTAAAAAAAGGGACTTTTTTTAAACACATGTTTTAAAGCAAAGAAAAATTGACTAAAAAGTAAATATAATAAATTTATGAATCGGAAAATAAAAGCGTGGGTGTTCTTGCTTACCTTACCATAAAATCATAGTATCTCAGAGTACCCACGCGTTCATTTCCGATTCATAAATTTATTATTTTTTACTTTTTAGTCCATTTTTATTTGCTTCAAAAAGCGTGTTTTCTTTAATCCTTTTTCAATTATTTTTTAAATGAAAGAAACAAGAATCTAGATGATTTAAAATATAATAAACTTGACATACCTAGTAAATTTTTATACATTTTGTTCCGTAATTTTGAATTTCAACTGATAAAATTCTCATAAAAATAATATTTACTCGAAATGTACTAATTTTATCAAAAACACGTCCTAGTAACTTTTCAAAGAGCGTTAAATGATATTTCATTTGAAGTATAAAACGTCAAATTTGATTGAAAATATCACATATTAATTTTAGTGTTAACATGTATGTATATTATGTGCATTGTCGTTTCGAGAGCATCATGGTCGAGTGTAACTTGACGCATCGGATCAGGAAAACCTCTCTGGTGGTTGTTTCTTTCTTAGAACACGGTGGGTAAGAGACTGCCACGTTTACGAAAGTTGCCAGTTTATTTGTGCACGAAGTCCAAGACGAGTTGGAAGCTTGCATGGGAAATGTTACTTATGTATCGAAATAAAAACAACTTCCCCAACCTTCGAAACCTAGTTTATGCTACATATGCGAAAAAAAATGATGATGACAACCATCGCGAGGGATCTTCAGGGTTTTTCAGGCACAACCAAACATGTGGTATATGAAGACCTGCGCTACAAGTGGTATGCATGAGGTGAGGTGTCTTCATGTTTGCGAGAATACAGGGAACTCACCTTCATACTTCCGATAAACCAAGAAAAACAAGGCATACTTTGAATTTTCTCTAATGAGAAAACTATTGAACAAATATTGAACAAAAGTCAGGACCAAATATTGAACAGATTAAATGAGAGGTTGTTATGAGCAGTTCCCTCAGATTTCCAGTGGTCTGCACATCAGATTTCCAGCTTCGACGACTGTTTTTGTAGCGTTTTTAAAAGTGAGACTAATAAACATTCTCAAAGCAGCACAGCGTCTCTGAAGACCGTTATTGTCCGTATAATGTCCGAAAAGAATCGGATCCTCATAATTCGCACATATTGCCTCTTGAGGTACCGTATTTGAGCCACCATTGCAGCCCAAGGATAATTTATCAAATAAATGGACAAAATTCGTACAAATTATCATCACAATATAGTTAGAACTGTAAGGTACCAAGATAGTAATAAAAAATTACGATTTTTTGCTCTTTAAATTTATGATATTTCAGTTGTAAATACGTTATTGATAAATATTTCATACATACTTATGTTTCGTATATATCGTATAGCTAAAGAATATAACTCAGTGAATCTTATATATAAAACTTGCAGTGATATAAATTTACCAGTTGAATGATATTACAGAATGTGAATACAAGGTAATTGTCCAGTAGGCCGATAGATGGACCTAACTATTCTTGCCGGAAGTGAATGGGTACAGAGATTTTGTATGTTGGTAACGAAGAAAACGTAAAGAAAAGAATAATGATAAAATAGGGAGAAGCACAGTAAAGACGGTAATTAGTAAGATGTATGTTTATTGAAGAAATTACTCTTAAAACATGACCGGGTGCTGATATCTATTGTACCGGCCGAGTAGTAATTCAGACCATCGACACCACAGGCCAGAGGAAGTGGAAGAGAAAACCTCTGAATGTTAATACCTTGCTTCTGTTTTTCGCTAACTTGGAAAATCTTGTATTTCTTTCTGACGCTGCAAAGCGTTTGGGAAATAAACCGAGCTCTAGTAGGAACGCGACGGTTAGCTGTAGAGCCACCACTTATTTTGCTGTGGATTGGGGCATGCTTGTGGGAGCTGGCAGAACTATATAACTGTCCGATATATTAACGACACAGGAAAATATGGTCGTAAAGGAGGAAATAACGTTACATGCATGAGACAGCTGATTAGGAAAGCGTAATAGTCCATGAAGTTTTGCTATGCACACCATTTAGTTGCTACCGTCGAACCTGTTCTTTAATCAAGGAAAGATTTTGAATCTTTAGTTAGGAGGATTTTTAGAAGATCGTCAAAGTTTCCATGTTAATCAAGAAGACCGTGAAAGAGAATTTAGGTACGTCGTTATTCATAAAAGACTGTGTTTAGAGCTGATTAGAACTGTATTTAGAAAGAGTTATTAATTACAAGGACTTTTCATAATAAGAACCATAGATTTATGTAGTTGGAGACATTGGATAGTGTCAGTTACGAGATTTAAAGTATCATAGACTTCAAGGCAGTAACATAATATTGATTCGACAAAAAGTGCAAAATAGATTTAGTGGCAAAGACATTCATATTGGTACATTCAAGTGTATATAAGTCCTAATACAAGTGAATAGTATAGGGGACAATTTTCATTGAAATTAGTAGTACTAGCGCTAATGAACATCGTATATACTTTGTTATGTTTAAAGAAAAGCCTTAAAGTATAAAAGACTATTCATCGGGCATTGTAAAAGAAGTGATTTTCTTAACTGAACTTTAAGTTGGTGAAAGTTAGCAAATAGAGCGGACAAGTGTCATAGGAATAAAGAAAAAGAACTCTTAATTATTGTGGACTATCTGAATAGAAGATTGAAGTCAGTATATATTTAATCCTATAATATTCTATTTTTTCTAAAAAGTTATCATATATATTATTTTCTAAGAGTACTCTGAAATCTTTTGTCTATAAGTCCAATCATATCTTATTTTCCATATAAAAATATTAGTATAATATTTCATTAAGTAAAGGAGTGATCAAGTACTGATAAAAAGAACATCGGGCATTAAAATATATTTTGCTAAATTGGACATTCAAGAGAATCATGTGACATGGTATCATATGCACATGAGAATTCATACCTATAAGTGATAACAACTAAGAGTTCTTAGTGAATTATTAATATTTTATATATTATCCACATGAGAATTCATACAAGTAAAGTACATGTAAAGAACAGTGGATATATCAAGTAAAAGAACAGCGTGTATACTATTTCCCAGTTATAAGCATAATTCAAATAAATAATCTACTCTTAATCTCCAACAAGTGATGTCATATTAGAAGCTAATAAAGTGCGATATATGTTAAGCTAATTAGAATAACGTTTAGTATATTATTTTATCTATTACCTCAAGTTCATTAATGCTAAAGTATAGAAAAACTGGTATTTATGGTGTAATTACTTATTCCTATTCAAGTTCGTCAGTCTCAGATTATAACAGTGCTCTCCATATTGTTTCCTCTATTAAGCTTACTTGTAGTCACAAGAACAACCACCACATAATTTCATCAGATAAAGCTGTTTTATTTTGTATGCACATATGTCCTCAAATACCTTGTACTAAATACCAGTAGCTCAAAACCTTTAAACGTATTAATATTCATTCGAAATTAAACTAACTCTATGGCTTATGGAACTCGCAAGTTCATCGTCGCAGTGACAATCGTTCGCCACTGAATTATATCCTGGGCAATATCAAGTCAATTTTTATCACGAACACACACTTCTCGAAGATATCTTCTAATATTGTCCTCCCAACGACGTCTCGGTCTTCCCAATGGCCTCCTTCCAACCAGGATAGAATATAATCTTCGTTTTTCTCCCATTAGAGCTACATAGCCTGCCCACCTTAGTCGTCGCGATTTCATTATTTTTACAACATGTTGTGAATCGTACAGTCCGTGGAGTTCTCCATTATGCAGTCCCCTCCACTCTCCAATCATCTCGTCCCGTTTCGGTCCGTATATCTTTCTCAAAACCTTATTTTCAAATACACGTAATTTATGTTCATCTGCTACTGTCGTACTCCAACTTTCGCAACCGTAAGGTATTTCTTCCGTGACCGCATTTTTGCTTGTTACGTATGTTCCCAAGTATTTAAATTTGTTCACTTTCTCTATGACCTCATCCCTAATTCTTGTTTTTATTTCATTCATTTCCTGTGTTTCGGCTTGGTATCATGTATTTTGTTATATCTATATTTACTAGTAGACCTATTTCATCGCACGTTTCTACTAAGACATCGGTGTTGCTTTGTAGTGCATCTAGATCATCCCCTATTACATCTACTTCATCCATGTATACGAACAGTTGATTCAAACCATTCAATGATAGTCCCTTTTTGTCCCCTTTCATTTTTTAAATAGCATATTCTAACGCAAAGTTAAACAATAGTGGTGACAAGGTATCGAATCCGTTGCGAATCTTGAAACTATATGACATATTATTACCTATCCGTACTCTGCTTATGGGGTCGCTGAGACACATCATCACTAGTTTAACCAATTTTTTCGGAATTCCAAATCGTATCAGGATACTGTATAACTTTTCCCTTTTCACAGAATCATATGCTTTCTTAAAATCAATGAATAGCTGATGAACCGTCCTATTGTTCCCATTTCTTCTCCCAAATTTGTCTCAAGGCGAAAATCTGGTCCAACGTTTATCTATTTCTTCTAAATCCACATTGGTGATCTCCAATTATTTCATCTACGTATACACTTAGGCGCGTTAACAGAGTATTACTTAATACCTTGTAACAGGTTGGAAGTAACGAGATTCCTCGGTAATTATTACAGTTCGATTTATCTCCTTTTCTCTAAATCGGAACTATTATTGAGATTTTCTATCCCTTTGGGAGCTCCTCCTTTTCCCATATAGCATTTATCATTTTATGTAGTTCCTTGATTAGTGCTGTTCTTCCTGCTTTGATTAGTTCGAGGGGAATATTGTCTATTCCTGGTGATTTGAATTTTTTCAATTTCTTTACCGACATTTCCATCTCAATCTCGCTACGGTCGGGAATCCATGGTTCTGAGGTATGGATTCAAATTTCTCTATTTGTTCCCCGTTGTGTACATTAAGAAGTTTGTCGAAAAACTTTTCCATACATCGACTATTTTAATCGGATCCGCCTGAAGATCTCCACGTTCATTTCTAATCATTCGTAACCTCTGCTGCTAACCTTTTCTTAATGGGCCCCTTTGTATAGATTTCGCATGTTATTTGTCTTGCCGTTTTCCTCTATCTCCTGAATCTTCTGCTTCATATATTTTCGCTTTTTGTTTCTGAACGCGAGTGTGGAGTTTCGTTTCGCGTTACTGTAGTGGTTGTTAGTATATCCGGCACCTGACGAACAGTTTTTATTTAATGAGAATTTTAATCTAAATTATGTGGAACATTGCACGATATTTCCTTACCTGGCTGATAGCAAGGATTCCATTTTCCAGGGTTGTACGATACGCGGTGTCGCAGTTTTGGTTATAATTTATAAAAGGCTACACCACATTTTCATCCCCTAATTAATATAGCAGAGATTTCACAGAATTTAACCCCACATAGTACACCAGTGCACAATAGCATTAAAGGGTACGAAGCTCTTTTTCAACCCCTATTTAACAAAGCAGAGATTACCCCACATAGTAAACCAAAGGATACGAAGCTCTTTTTCAACCCTAAAAATCTACTTAATATAGCAAAATTTTACAACCCCTATTTAACATGGCAGAGATTCTATGAAAGGGTACGAAGCTACCGCCCAGCCCCTATTTAATATAGCAGAGATTAGACCAGGCTTCGAACTCTTTCCAAACTCTATTTAACATAGCAAAGATTCCATAAAAGGATATAAAGCTCTTTTTCAACCCTAAAAAACGCTATTTAACATAGCAGAGATTACACCCACATAGTAAACGATAGGATACGAACCCATTTTCTCGCAACCTCTATTTAACATAGCAGAGATTCCATAAAACGGTACGAAGCTCTTTTTCAACCCCTACAGAGGCTAAGTCCCACCACTATTTAAAATAGCAGAGATTCCAGAGCACTCATACCAACGCACGATAGTGTACGAAGCTCATTTTGCAACCCCTATTTAACATAGCAGAGATTACATAGGCAACGTGCAACAGAGATTCGACACAGGAGTATATGATATTTAGCCTAGCAAAGAGTACAAAAGAAATTTGAAGTCAGTTTCTATAGCCTACAACCACAACCAATGGTCACTACCTGGGCCCAAGTCAAAGGTCAGATATTTAAGTCTCGTAAACGGCGAAACATATTGAGATTCTGTTTTCACATTTGGTATGAGGGCATCGAATAGTATATGCTGGCCTCGAGGTCAGAGGTCAAATATTTAACCTGTATAGATCGTAAACGGCGAGACATATTGAGATTCTGTTTTCACAGTAATATGTATTTTGGTGTGCTAATGTCAAATCTGATGTCAGTTTTCCAACTTCGCCCCCCGTGGTCGTAGAATTATGAAACTTATAATGCATTTTATTTTAGTCACGGGAATGTCAAATATGAAAACTGCATTTTCTAACTGTTACAGTTTACGAGATACGATGGTTCGATTTTTTTGAATTTTGCTCTTTTGGCGCCAGAACTATGAAAACCTCAAATTATGTTATTATTTTCACGGTAATGCTGAATTTGAGAACAACCTCTTTCTACCTATTATTGATTCCTAGATTATATGTTATTCGGGTCGGTGATGCAGAACGTGGAATTTGCTTCTCTCTACCACCTACCCTTTCCAAAATATAGGTGTTCGAATTTTATTTTATTTTGACATTTTAGCCGCAGAGATGAAAAACTCGCAGATTATATGTTATTTGGGTCGGTAATGCCGAATTTGAAAACAACTTCTTTATACCTCTTATTGCTTCCAAAATATAGCGGCTCGAATTTTGTATTTTTAGACGCAGAATTGAGAAACTCGCAGATTATATGTGATTTGGGTTGTTGATGAAGAATTGGAAAACTGCGTGTTTGTACTACTTACCGTTTTTTAGATATTTATATTTGACCTTTGACCTTTACCCCTAGGGTCACAGAGTATTATTTTCAAATGTGTTTTGTTGCTCTAATACTAAATTTGAAATTAGTTTTCGCTATTACTTAACGTTTAAATGATAGAGAGTTGATTAAGTGACCTTTGACCTCGAGGTCACCCACCAATTATTTATTTAGAGCTTGTCATGATGATGCTTAATCTGAAAACCGTATCTCTTTAACTCTTACCGTTCTGAACGGTATTGCCTGCTAAACCTAACTATTTTGGACTCAGTGAAGTGAAGAAGAAATTAAACAATTTAATGCAGAAAATATATATTGAAGCTTTTTCATAGCCGATCGGTTCTTTCACCACATGCCGCAATAATTTCGGGTTTTCCCCAATCGGTTCTTTCTCGATTTTGTTTTATTTCCCCATATGACGGAATCATTTTGTGTTCTCCCAATGATTCTGCAACTACCTATAAAAGCTGTACCTGCGGTACCCCCTGAGTTGAGCGCCGAGCATCGTAGGGTGAAGATCTATCCAAAAAAAAAATCATTGTGAATAGTGTAGTGTGCAGTGGCATCGACCATCGTAGAGTGAAGATTTCATCGTGAATAGTGTAGTGTGCAGTGTCGTCGACCGTCGCAGAGTGAACATTTCATCGTGAATAGTGTAGTGTGGACTTTGATGATACATCTGTGGCTGATAATTTTGTTGCGGTGCCCACTGTTGCGACTGGTGATATGATTGATACCCTTGATCGTATCCTATATTATTATATCCACCTCGTGGATATCGTGGGTTTAGAAAACCTCTGCCACGTCCACGGGCATTTCCGCGAAAATTATTTCCGCGAAATTACCTCTGTTGTTCGGACCGCCTCGACCATTGTTATTTCCATAATTATTTTGAAAGCTGTTACTTTGATAACCATTATTTTGGTAACCGCCTCTTTGTGTATTAGCGCGATTTTGTTGGTTACCTCTTGCCACGAAAATTGCCTCGTTGGTAATTTTCACCTTGTATATTTCGGCTCTTTTGTTGACCGTGTTGGTTACCTCTAGTATTATTATTATTATTATGGAATTTTGGAGGATTATTTCTAATCATGAGTGTTAATTTCTCTAATTGTTTCGTAATGTCCTCGGTTGAATCCTTTTTGGCCTTATCATTTTTGTTCACGGTTTTATGTTTTAATTTATTTCTATTTTTGTCCTTTTTATAAGGCTGTTTCTGCTGTTTTCGTTTTCTTTACTTTGGACTTTCATCTGCGGGTGATCCGGAGTCAGAAAACGCTGATTCCGTTGCTGTTGAGTACTTTGAAGACTCTTGTGACTCAAGGTCAGATTCAGCGGATGTTTCGTTTTCACTGTGAACAACTTGTCGACGTTTGCCTTTTACAAGTTCTTTTAAGGTTAACTTGGGTTTCTCAGATCCTTTCAACGTTTGTTTACGCCTCTCGATATTTAGTTTATTGGCTTCTACACTTACTAATGCATCCAACAATTTATCCACAGTTTCAAATACCTGAGTTCCTACCCTATCCATAAACTAAGGTAATAAACCTGCACCTACGACTTTAACCTGGTCTTTTTCTTCCATGGTTGGCTCATAACGATGAATGAGGTACAATTTATCGAACACATAGTCTTTTACTGACTCATGTCGTTCTTGTACTCGGTCTCTCAAGACTTGTCCTCCGTCAACCTTTGGCCTTATACGAGTAAACGCTTCAACTACATTCTTTTTGAATTCGTTGTAAGGCCGTGCATTCCAATTTCCATTTTGGATTCTCACTTGTAACCAGTTCCTACCTTTTCCAACGAATGTACTCGGTAGCATCTGTTTTGCCTTATTATCGTCCCAGCATAGCTGTTGTTTGGCATCCTAGTACAAATTAAAAAATCCCCGATATCATCCTTGCCGGTGTCGAATTTTGGGGTACCAAAACTATGATTGTGAACCGTAATATAATTATTGTTGACAGGTGGTGGCGGAGGTGGATTCATCGTTTTGGTTTAATTTTGCACTTAACGCGCTTCTTGTCGTGTAAAATAAAACCTTGGTGGGGATTGTTTTCGCTTTGACGTAGGTGTGCTTACGGAAGTGGCTATCTCGTACAATGCATCGAGAGAGGAATCTAATTCGTCAGCTAATTCCTGATGTCTTTTAGGTTTTGACATACCATGGTTGTATTGCAAGGCATACTTTGTTTATCAATTCCGCTATGCTTGCTACATTCATGTTGTTACGTTAACTTACGATTTCATGTATCCCGATTACCAAAATACACCGACTATAATACTAAATAAATACTGAGATGGTACACTTAATTTTACAACATGATAACAACTAATTTTAAGTTACGCACACCAATCATTAATTACAAAATGAATTCAAGTTTTGAAATTGCCTTGTTTCTTGTAATGATACGTACCTACCTCAATTAACATACCGATCTTAACTATAGTTATGCTACGGGGTTCGCTACTACTTTAAAACAGGGTTTTAAAGCAAACCAGCAATATCTCCACCATGTGTACAATCCCTGAGATCGTCACGTTTAGTTCCCATTTTCGGCCTTACTGTGAACTAGAATTTGCGATAAGTCTAATATCGCGGAAATGAGCTCAGATATTGGACGCATAATGCTTTACTATTGCTTGGAGATGTAATCCTCGAGCTTTCGAATGAGCCCAGAAATGGTCGCCTATTGAACATTTATGGGTGCATTCCAATGAGCACTAAGACTTGAAATCGACTTAAATAGTTTTGGAAACATAGGGATGTGAAAACATAAAGTCACACTTCAATTTAAAGGCAACGTTTGGAGGAGCAAGGCTAATTTACAGTTTAAGTTAACTTACAACAATTAATTTCTGACATTAGAATATGCGATTGAGTTCTAGAGTACCAGTAACCAACTCTAAGGCGACCGTGTAAAAGTCTAAATGATAAAGAGACTTACTTGACTATAGTCGACTTCATACATGTGTCTCGTGTAGTTGAAAACGAAATTATGGAGGAGAAGACCTATCGTCTCACTCTTTTAAGCTTTCAGACCGTGACAAGCAATTTAGACAATACACTGGTCAACGACATGAGACTCAAGGAGTCTCGATACATATACGTCATCTTTTACGTCACCCGACTTTAAGGCAGTCACCTTATGTTGTCTACTGGTTCAGCAATAATCTATTTTCGTATGATTTAAGAAATGCGGAAACGTTACCAGTATTAGCCATGCTCACGTTGCTTTCTGTATTTCTAATTAGTACGTACTTTCTTATATTTATTTAAATTGCAGAGAATTAGTATACAATAAATAAATTACAATTTGCCTGATTTTCCAAGGCTTATGCGATCATAATATATATATGTATGTGTGTGTTTGTGTCTCGCGAGTCGCGATAACTGCCGAATGCGTGAACCGATTCGAATGAAACTTTCACAGATTTCTTATTGGCTCAAATCATAGGTCAAGTTCGTTGGGGAAGAAAATCGGACCAGGGGAGAGGGTGAAACCCTTCCTTAAAAGAGCAAAAATGTAAAAAAATGAAGAAAACTACCGTGAAAAACGAATTTAATGGACTCTTTTCTGTTACAAGAGCTTTATAAATGTACAAACATACTTCGGATATTTCAGGCTATTGGTTCCGAGGGAGTGGGGGAGTACATCGGACAAGGGTGTAGTCAGAAAATGAAAAATGGGGCGTTCTAAAAATTCATACTGGCGAATCCGAATAAAACTTTGACAGGTTTATCGCGAGGTCTACTGTTCGAAGAACCTTAAGCTTAATGTAAAGCAACGATCTCCAACAAAAGATGGCAGCACTACCTCCTTATATGTCTAATGTATTTTTATCGTTAAATGAAATTTGAATGCTGCTTCAACAAATTCAAGCTTAGAAAGTTCTAACTTTGAGGGCAAAGTTCATAACCAATTCAAGAGCATAATCGATGCCGATTTTTTAATTTTCGTTTCCCTTCATGGTTGAAATCGCTTGATTGTTGTTGTGAATATCAAAATGTATAACTATCAAGCTCCTTCAAAAAAAGTCGGTATTGATCGAACTCTTGAACTATAGTTATGAACTTTCTTCCCTGAAAGAACTGTCTAGGCTTGAATTTGTAGGAGCAGCGCCGAAATTTCCTGCAACGACAAAAATACATTAGACATATACGGAGCTAGTGCTGTCATCTTTTGTTGGAGATCGTTTCTTTACATTAACCTTAATACCAGTAATTGACCGAGTGAAGTTAGGCTCGGCATTTGTGTTGTCTGTGTGGGTGTCTCACGATAACTGCCGAATGCGTGAACCGATTCGGATGAAACTTTCACAGAATGTTTATTGGTTCAAATTACAGGTCAAGTATTTTTGAAAAGAAAATCGGACAAAAGGGACGGGATAAGCCCCCTAAAAGGGCAAATGTAGAAAAAAACAAGAAAAATATTATTATATAAAGACGAATTTAATGGACTGTTTTCTGTTTAACTTATAAGAACTTTATAATAGTGATGGCCACAATTTTCCGAAAAAGAATTTTTCGAAAACGAAAACGACCATGCGAATTCTTTAAGAAAAACGATTTTTTTTAAAAAAAGACATTATTTCGAAAAAATGAAAAACTATTTTTTTTCGGAAAACGATTTTTTTTAAAAAAACGAAAAATCGAGAAACATTTTTTTTCGAAAATGGCCATCACTAGTCAACTTTGGACAGGCACCACACAAGCTTTCTCGGCGATCCAATTGTAACTCCACACAGAGTTGAAGATTATAATACTTACATTTTTTTTTTTGTTTTTGTTTTTTGCGAATTTGTGTAAAATCCTTTATTAAATTGTATATTAAAGAAAAAATTCATTACTTACTACATCTACAATTCTGAGTGGCGCTCATATTATAATATCATGTAAAACACTTTATTCCTTGCTTGCTTGAACTGAAATCTACTTGTTAGCTGACTGCTATATAGCTTTTGAATGAGGATAGATTAGTTTTCAGTATTTAACTTACGTCATAAAAAGTTAACTCCATCTTTAGCATAGAACATTCAAAATTTCGATAATCAATAAGAAACAGCAGTATAGAGAAGGATGTTCGACATGCTTCGAGTAAAAATTAAAATAAATTTTGTAACCTGGATAGTCTAATATAATGGGCGCGCAACCGAATTCCTGCCCTAGTAGACAGAGCCTCTATTCGCTCTAGTATAGTGATAGAATAGTACGGTGCCTTGAGACTTGTTTGTTTTTCTTTATCGCAGCACTAACACGTAATCTGATCAGGTAGTTAAAAATCGACTTCAAACCTACATGTCTCTCTCGGCTTCAGAAACAGGAAAATTTTACATTGTAATATAAAGAAATAATAAAATAGTACCGCCTAAAATTATATTAATCCATCATAAAACAGACATTTAGCTCCAAATTTATCACATTTCAATATATCTCTTATTTAAATGTATTTTGATTTTGTAATGTTCCTTCCCAACCAGTTATTTCAGGTTCCGAACATAACGAAAAATAATTTTCCAACAGTTATAATATGAACTACTATACCAAATCCTTATAGTTGTCCATCATTTTCGCGCGTATACACCTTACACACATGTACACTTATCTAACGTAATACTGCATTTATAACAGGCTACAGGTAGCTAAGCTAACCTAAATATATAACTAGCAGTTAAATTATTTTTAAACTGTTGTTCAAACTGCTATTTTAAACATTTACATATAGCAAATAATGCTATCACAGTTACGAAATAATAACAGTTCTGTCCATTACTAACATAGCACACAAACGAAGAAGTCTGCCAACGTCAGTGTTTCCATATCATCTTTACCAAAATTGCCTATTAAGAATATTTCTGGACTTTTAATTTTTATTTATTACAGTGTTAATATCTTTTAAATATAATTGTCGAAGTTTTAGGGTTGATCGACAGTTTAACCTAATACTTCTGCTGACAATTTCTGTCTTTGTAGGTTCTGACAGTTCGTGTGGGGGCTCTGACCATTTGTGTGTAGTTTCTGACCGTTTGTGTGGGGGTTCTGACCATTTGTGTCAGGGTTTTGACCGTTTTTGCGTGTGGGCCTTATGACCGTTTACCGTTTGGGTTTTCTGACCGTTTCTGTGGAGGTTCTGACCGTTTTAAAGTTTGAGGTTTCTGACCGGTGCTTTTTTTTTTTTACCAATTTGGTGTTGGGGTTTTTGACGTTTGTGTAGGGGTTCTCACCGTTTTCACATTTGGGGTTTCTGACTACTTGTGTGGGGTTTCTGAACGTCGTGTGGGTTTTCTTTACGGTTTTTACGTTTGCGTTTTCTGACTATGTGTGTGGGGTTCTGACCGTTTTTGCATTTGGGGATTCTGACCGTTTCTGTGGGGTTTCTGACCGTTTCTGTGGGGTTTCTGACCGTTGTGTGGAATTTCTGAGCATGTGCTTAGGGCTTCTGATCGTTTGCGTGGGGATCTGACTGCTCGTGTGAGGTTTCTGATCATTGTGTGGGCTTTCTGACTGTTGTGTGGGGTTTCTGGCCATGTGTGTGGGGCTTCTGACCGTGTGTTTGGGCGTTCTAACCATATGTGTGAAGGTTCTGACCGTTTTCGTATTTGGGGATTCTGACCATTTCTACTATTGGGGTTTCTGGCCGTTGGGGGTTCTGACCATTTGGGCGTTTTGGGTTTTGACGGTTTTCTGGGAATTCTGACCGTTTGTGAGGAGGTTCTGACCGTTTTACTTTTGGGGTTTCTGACCTAGACCCCAAATGGCGTCATGGCTCGATACATGAAGACGTAACCGGTGTCGTCTTAGCAACTCATACTCGAAGTAGTGCCTAATACATCTATTTAAGCAATATTTTACATTGACGGAGTGCCGCTTGGACACTGGTATCGCAGCCTAACATTTCATTATAAACGAATTATATGTTTTAATAGGGCAAGCATAAAAATTTATCTCAGCTTCATTTGATAATCATAAACATAACTTAATTATATGTATCCGGTGATTTGCTAGGGCGATCCCGTTTACACTATAGCTTGTCGAGATATGACCTCATTTCTGAAGATTCAGCTGTTATCTTAAACGCCTGTAACTCCGAAACTAATCATTTTTCAGAATTTTTACAAAGGGACTTCCTTCTTGTTTCGTTGTTATTGATCACCCCCGAAGTTGGCGTCATTATTGCAGTGACACCCTTTATATATAGGATGGCCCTAAAAACACAGCCAAATTTAAGAGGTGACTGCTAATATTAAAACAAGTAAAATAGTTCCTGTGAATATGGGTGAAATTCCGCTTTGTTTTGGGAGATTTCCAACATTTCGAACTTGGAGTCCAAAGACGACACTTAAGGGAAGAAAATAAAAACTTCTCAATAAATCAGAAACGACGATTTGAATGAAAGTTTAGTTTACGAAAATTCATTTCTAACAATATCCTGGATATAAGGAGTGAGTAAGTGTTGCCAACCCGTTATAACGTTTAATTTTTTCAAATCGTACTATGTCGTGTTATGGGGAATTTTGCATCCTCTAGTGATAATAAACAACATTCGTAAAGCACACATCCCAGTGTTGAAAATTACGGTAGAAGTAACGTAGGAAATTATGTACTTAGTATGAGATCCCCAAAACATTTCTTTAACAAAAACTATCATCAGTAAGTAGCAGTAATGTAGGGCGCTCTGCTGGTTTAGTGATTACCGTCGTTGACTGCTGATCACAGGGTCCCGGGTTCGATTTCCGGCTCTGCCAAGAGTTTTTTCAAAGCGAAAATATCTGGAATGGTGTCTACCACGCAAGTAGAAATAATAGTAGTACTAGTAGTAATAGTAGTAGTAGCACTAGTATTAGTAGTAGTTGATTTCTCATGTTTGTTGTGTCTCTTTTTATGGTGTTTTAATATCAATATAAACATTTTGTTACTAGCGATTCTACAATTAAAATGAATAATTCATATAATTCGCTCTGTTCCGGGGTATAGTATTGCAGATTCAGAGACAACGAAAACTCAAGATAAACAGTTATACGTATACAGAACCAGCAGAGCTGATTTCTTATCGTATAATAAAATATGACGAGATTATCGACCAAGTACCTGAAAATTGAAGTAACAGAATAAACACTTTCTGGAGACTTAGAAACTTATGCAGCATATATAGGAATTACTCTATTAATTTCTCAAGGAAAACGCAAACAGTTAGATTAATATATAAGAATATGTATTTTATTGAATTTGGTCTTTAATCTGGACTATTTCTCGGTTAAGTAGGAGGTTAATGGAATCTATTCTGATTCTGCCTGCAATAATAGTTTATAAAGAATGTGTTCCGGAATGAATACGAACGAAGCTTTTTGTCGCCGAATTCATACATCGACAGAATATATAAATATAAGACATATGTCAGCAATTTAAAGAATTTGCGGCTACGAGCTGTTTATCTGAAGGAAGACGTCCGGGCTTTTATTGACGGTACCATGCCGCATTTCGCCTCGTGACACCGTACCTTACGCTCATTTTAATTGGAATTACAACGTCTGACTGACAGCATTAATATATCCGTTTAATAAAACGAAGCTAGTAGTTATTTATTAGATAATTAGACTATCGCAGCTAAGAAAAAAGATCTCTTTCATTTGGAACCTATTTTGTAGATTTTATACAGGATCATTTTCCTGTTAGCCACGTCAATTCTTTTTTGGTTTCTTTTATGTTAAAATGTCATATACTTGCGGAAGGAAAGAGATCTTATCAGTAAAACCTGCTCATAATTCCCAAACCATTCAACGCAGAAAACGTGTATTTCTCCAGAATTCAGGAGAATGATTATAATATGATTTTCTTTTCTTTATATATATACACGCTTCTTAAGTATTCAGAGAACACTTCCCTATGTTATGTCTGGGCTGCGGTTGAAGTTTAATTAATTATCCTGCTTCGCAATGAAGTCCCCACGAAACTATTTTAGAATAACGTAAAAGACTGGAGTAAAAACACTTTGCAAATTTCTTAAACTTAAATATAAGATCCCCGTGAAGCGGGCGTGGATAGATTGTTTTCACTTACGTACATCCAGCTGCATTGCAAGATCTCTCTGTGGGGTTGCTCAGGGAAATGATCTATGTCACAAAGATATCGAAGAATAAGGGAGAGAGCTTCTCTCACAATTGAAAGTAGTCTTCCTGCTGACCTGGAGAATAATGACCTGCGAAATCGGTTGCTCTTTCTATATATAGTCAGCCGAACAAACCATCACGAGGTTTAAATTAGAAGTTTCCCGCACTAATTTTATCCAATAGAATTTGAAAGCAAGAAGCAGCGCGGCAAAATCTTGGACGTTGGAACAAGACTCTTCTGGAACAACGGCCAGGTGTTTAACAAAAGAAAAGAGTTCCCCTGTGAACGGGAAAAAGAGTAGGAAGATAAATGCAAAATTACTGACATGGTAAAATACAACGATGCACACATATTATACAATAACAATTAGCATACACTGGATTATTCATACTAATCTTGCGCAAGATCACACACATTCATCCTTAACATATTTTTTAATACAATGAAATTAGTAAGGAAGAAATTAATTACTCTCATAGATGGTAAAAGTAGTAACAGTAGTAGTATTCGCAGTAATATAAATAGCAGTAGTAACGGTAGAAGTAGTATTAGTATTTGTTGTGGTAGTCATAATAGTAGTTGAATTATTAGTAGTAATAATAGTAGTAGTAAAATAAAAGTAGTATTGGCAGTAGTATGAGTAGTAGTATTGGTAGTATTAGCAGTGTTATTAGTAATAGTAGTAGTATGAATAGTAGAAGTAGTAGTATTAGTAGTTTGGTAGTAATAGTGATATTAGTGTTAGCAGTAGTATTATTAGTAGTAGTGTTGTTAGTAGTGTTAGCAGTAGTAATAGTGGTATTAATAGTAGTAGTAATATTAGTAGTAGTAGAAGTAGAAGTAGCAGTATTAGTAGTAATAGTAGTATTATTATTAGTAGTATTAGTAGTAGTAATAGTAGCAGTAATAGTAGTATTAGCAATAGTATTGGTAGTATTAATAGTAGTGGTAGTATTAGCAGTAGTGGTAGAAGTTTTAGTAGTAATAGTATTACTGATAACAAGAGTGCATGGGTACGTGGAAACCCACAGTGCTTTTCAACTATGTCAAATAATGTGTATGCCAAGTTTGTTGCTTCTACGTCTAACGTAATAGTAGTAATCAGAAAAATGAATTTTATATAAAATAGGTTGCCTCCACTGGTAAGTGGGGTGATTTGGGACGCGGAGATGCGTAGATTTTTTTTATTATACGAATAATGTTAATTCCTAATTTGTTGTAGATAGGTCTATCGAAATACAAGTATTTTGAACAATTCAATTAATTGACATTAGTTGGAAACACTGAAACAGTGTGCCAATCAAGGTGGCTCCTGCAGCCCTGAACTAGTGTAGTCAATACGTTTCGAACAAATCCTCAAGCACTTCTCTACGCCTTGTAGTTCCTTAGATTTAATTTCTGGACAGACAGAATGGGTGGTTTTCTAAGATCAGTTTAGCTATAACTTTGTCATCAAGGGACCTAAAAATGTAATCAGATGGCATAATTCGAGAACTTCTGCTCGAGCAGTACGAGCGAGCGAAACTCAATCACGCTCGATGTCTTCTTCCCAGAGAATTTTCGCTGCTTTGATCTCCAAATGTAATAAACATGGGGATGACAAACATGTTTATAGATTCATATATATATATATATATATATATATATATATATATATATATATATAAGAAGTAACAGTTTTGCCAATTTTTTCTGTTACTAGCAACGCACTATTGAGTGTAATATAAGACTTTTAAGTCCGTGAGCTGTATTATATAAATTATATAAAAGACAGTATAATTTATTATGGACAGAGCAAGCACAGATTATAAATAGACAGACAGAATGGGAATATAGAAAGAAAACATTGGATAACCTTTCATATGATTTTCCCATTCGAAAAGAAAAATGGAAACTGCATTGTTATGAAGAAAAATGTCATTTTCCATTGAATATTGAAGCATTGACTTGAATTATCAGACTTTGTTGTGCTCAGGCCGGTTAAGATCTGCCCGTTTGTGCCCGGCCCGAGTGGTGCGGAAAATGTTTTTGGCTGCCATTCTGAATCCAAGACTGAGTCTTTCAAATTGTTGTAATGTTTTCCTAAACTACTCTTGATAATACACCTTTGTGACAAATTTCGTTTCTCTAGCTCAAAGGTGTGGAAAATGGATTATGAGGTCAGTTATTTTGGTTTCAAGATGGCATCTTTTGGAGACAGTTTGTAATATTTTCGTAACATACTAATGATGATGTACCGTCATACTATATTTCGTTTTTCTAGCTCCAACCATTTAGGTATTCTTTGAAATTTTAAGTTTGGCGGCCATTTTGAATAAAAGATGGTGATGTTTTCAAAATGTCGGGACTTTTCCTTTACCTACTCATCATCCTCCACCTTCATGCCAAATGTAATGTTTCTAACTTATTCCGAACACCCTAAACAATATGATGAGTGAGTGAGTCAGTCAGTTAGCCTAAAATACGCAATTTCAGGGGTCCACAACTCGAATATGCTTCAAGCTACGAATATGAAATTTTGCATACCTGCATATATTTGCCATACCTCCTTAACTTTGAAAGCTCATATTCCTATCTCTAACATCTTCTTTCTTACAGGACCTCGAAATCGCCAATTTCGCCATAAACTCTTTTTCCTGTATAACATGCGCCTGGCAGTGTTGACGTTTTATGACGCGGAGAACTTGGCTTCATGCACTGCGGTGCATATTGATTCAAATTCAAACAAAGTAACATGTTTCATATTCTGCGTGCGAAAGTTATATCTTGTAATATATGTAACAAAAAAGTGTGAAAGGTAAAAGATGAAACATTGCAGATAAGAGATGTGCCGAACATGAGTAATGGTTCATGGAGGTTTTTGCACACTTGTATCTTTCTTTTTTGCATCACAATATTTATACATTGTTTATAATTAAAACAAAGCAATAAAGAATTGTTTTGAAATGTATCAGTCTAAAATTTCTGTTCAAAGCACCAATAAATACGTATTCTTAATTAGGGTCTCAAAGGGCCCCCAACGTATCTCCTGTTATATATTTTTCATAGTAACACATAAGGGTTATAGAAGTTGAAGTCGTTGAACGATGGTATGGATCATCGGTCCCTGTTGATGTATGATCAGCTTTGATACTCGTAGAATACTTTCTTTTTCCAACTTTTCATGCAATCCATCGTTCCATTTCAAACTAAATTCAATAACGTCCGTAATTCTCTTTTCACTATTACAGTTCTCTTTCAAGATATTTCGCACTAAGAGCACATAATAAGTCAAAATCAGCCATTCTTCTTTTATTGTATTTCTAAGAAAAAAGTAATTTGCTAAGTTTAATGCATTCGTTCCGCTATGTAAATTTTCAGAAGATGCTGACAAAGTTTCTTTAAAATGATAACCGATTACTACTACAAGAAAATAAGAAATATAACATACAACATTCAATTGAAAATACCACATCTTCAATGGTAAGTTATACTAGAAAACTGAAGTTACCAACTAAATTTAATTTCCAACTAATAGAAATATGACTAAACTTATCGTAATAAATTCTTTGGGATTCTGTTTGCTCTTGCTGAGTACAGAAATAGCTTACTATTGAAGTACCTTCTTTCTTTCTCTTTTTTTACTACTCACATAGAAATTCTGACATGACTCAACCATTTTGCAAGCTGGCATGTTATCTGGGTACGTGATATATCACATGAAAAGACCTCCGAAATATAATAATCTGTTTTACTTGCCACTACACAACAAAGACAAGTTGTCACAATCGTCGAGAGCTCACAACCGTCAAATGGGGATAAGGCACACATAGAAGGTAAACGCATTGTTCGCTCCCTGGCGTGTCTCATTTCAGCTTCATTAGGTAACACAGTAATTGCTCAACAATATTGATATATATATCATTTTAAATCTTATAAAACAGGCAATAACTTTTGTCTCGAACATTTTTGTTATATTGTGAGTTTAAAACAAGCTACACCGTAAAATGTAAATATTAAAAGCAAAATATCGTTATTTTGCGCTTTGATCAAAAATGGTAAAACTACTAGAAATAACATAAAACGCATGACAAACATTTTGTAGCCAATTTTCTGAGAATTATAACAAAGAAAAATTATGTCATTATGCCTATTGACTACGGAGATATGATACAATTTCTGAAAGTCTGTAAATTTGTAGTTCCGGGGTGGAAAGGGGGAAGCATAGGGGACGGGACGGGAAGTCTTGGAAAATGCACCTCTAGTAGTGACGTAACAACTGGCCAAAATTCAACTTTCCCCTAATTATTCCCGATATCAAACCTTTATATCCTAGGCTATATGTTGAGGGCAGGGCCGCCATCTTTGTCCGCCATTTTGGAGGAAATGCGCACATGTGATTTTAGAGGACTTTTGGGATTTCATTTTCGAAGTTACAGAGTAAATCCCGAAAAAAAAATAGCTTTTTATAAGTTATTCCAGCTCGACACCATTTTTGGTCCTTCATTTACTGGGTATACCTTTTGTACGTTAATTAATTTGATATTTACTATCAACACAGTGCTTGCAATATTTATCCCTGCGCATACATAAGAATAAATCAAATCTCGCGCTGCATCAATTCTCCGAATCTCAACTGTTTCATAAGCAATTCCATGTCAAATCAATATTGCTCAATCCTAACTAATAATAACACAATTACAATTCTCTACACAATTATAATTCATTAAATAGTTTGAAAGACAGCAATTACAAAATACATTCATTAATAAGTATTTAAGGATGATAAAAACGTTATAGATAGAAGACTTTGTCAATATCAACATACAAGTATTTCTTGTTCGTAATTCTACATTGTAATGGCGTCTATGTATACTTGTTTCTACTCATTTAAAATAGCACTTGATTATTTATTTTTTCACGCAATTGTTTCTAGGATCTAATTTTGCATATTTCGTTGCACTAACCTGTATCCCTAAGTCCCCAACGTATCCATGGTTAACTACGCCTCCTTCTGTTGGTTTTTCTCCCGGGAAAACGTCGAAAATAAAGTGAATCAAGCTGATGAAAAACGATACAGAGAAATTCAAACGAGTTCTTTCAACCAAGATGTCTACACAAGAATCACCACTTTGAGTCTGATGAAAAGTTGCATCAATCATAGGAGGAGATGATACTGAAATTCTGCTAGAGTCCACTTTCATTTGTCCACTATGAGAATGGAAAATCCTGCAAATATCAAAATGAAAGGCATACTATATTCAAAGGTATCAAATAAGTAAAACGTAAATGTGCGCTTTCATTTTTGTAAAGTTTTATTTACGAGTACACTAGTAGAGCTTCTACTATAAAAAAAAACCGGAAGAACGTCAATTGAACAATTCGTCGGCCCCATCACAAAGTGTCGTAGCTCAAAATTTGGCAGTTTTAAGTTAGAATATGTCATTTTGTGTATATTTTCTTGTCTCAAATCGATATATTTGAAGCATAAGCCCTTCAAAAGTTATTAACAAAAATAGGTTACAAGAATATTTAAAGTATATGGAAGTACTTTTCTTTAAATAGCTCTCCTGAAAAGTTCGAAGAAATGAGATACGACACTTTGTGATGAGGCCGACGAATTGTACCATTGCCATGCATTTAAGTCCGAGGTCCTTGTAATATTACATTGATTCATATTAATAGTGTTTGGTTACGTACTCTAAGTTTGTGCCTACATAACAAAATATGGCTGTGTTAATCGAACATTTTGCAGTGTCCCAGAGCGACCACCACTTTTTGTATTAAATCAACACAACAAACGGTGTTGATTTCGGTTATTCAACATAATGGATTTGTTGTCAGCTGATTCAACACAGTGGAGGGTGTCATTCAAGTACCATCACAGTATTGAATCACCGTAATTACTCAACAAAAGGTGTTTAAAAAACTGGTGGTCGCCCTGCGGCACCAAAAAGTCTTGAGCTAAAACAGTCACTTTATGCACCGTAGGTACTAGGTACCAGTCAGTCAATGTACATAAATACAGACAGGCAAATGTACTTTTGAATGTATCTAAAATATGTTTCTAAGTGCTTGACCAAATTATTTCTTTGATAGGGTTGGAAAAAGGTCAGATTTAGGAGTGTGTACCGTAGTTATTGAGTGGAATATCATTTCTAAAATCAACTAATATAAAAATAATAGAAATAGTATGTAGAGAAATAAACATGTTCCTCCAATATGCTGAACAGTTCAATTAACAAAAGTAATACAGGTTGTTTCAAAAGTACTGCAGGATTCTATAACCTTATAACTTCGTAAGTTAATTATAATGATTTTTTTTACACAGATGAAACTTTAAAGTGTTGTTCGGTCGTGATTACAAGATAGTCTTTCCAGGAAAGAACCCAGTGAGTGTTATGGCTTGCTGAGTTAAAATCTTGTGTTTTGGTAGGAAGAAGATTCCAAACAACGTTTGGAAACCTACCTACAGCGGAGACAAGTATCCAGAGATGTTACGAAAAGTTTAAGGCTACGGGAAGCATAGCAGATTTTGTCACGCAGTAAAAAGTCATAGAGTTATAAAACTCCACTAGAGGCAGAACTGGCGCCACCGTCTACGTTTGTTTTAATTCCCAGCGAAGCGCAAGTTGAATATTCAACTGTTTCTCTGTTTGTTTGGCAAGAACGAAACAGCGAGCCGTGCGCTGCCTGGTATTATATCATTTGTATGTGTCACGCACGATCTTTTTATGAAGAAAAACAACTGAGAATTCGCATTAGAGTTCACTTAAGTTCAACACGTAAGATACAAACAATTCCCATTTAACTTGATCAATACAAGGTATAATTTAATATAAAAATGACTTATATAAAACGTTCTTGATACATATTATTTTTGTTCTCAAAAAAGATTTTTTTTTTTTTTGTTAAATTTTGAATTTTATTTATGACCTTTAAACATCTAAGGCTCAGGCCGGGATAGGGGAAGGGAAAGGATTCGGGAAGCTGTCGGCCACTGCCTATGTTGAAGATGCCATTCCCGTTTTTATTTGTTAAATAAAACAATATAATGTTGATACTTAAAGCCACATAACATATTTAAAAAAAAACATTAGAGTTATATTAAAAAATATACAGCATTAGGGATACAACCCAAGTGACATGAATAATTCACTCAAAATACTAACGCTGTAATTTATACCACCAATAGTTTATATATATAATTGAAAATAGGCTATGGGCACCGGTCGTCGGACATACGCTAGTAGACGCATGTCATTAAAATGTACATAAAAATTATCTCTAGTTTTCGGACATCTTTAACTTGATATTTAAG